>KL272717.1:1355-17434 GCA_000699545.1 Podiceps cristatus
ACATACCTTCTCTGTTATAAATTGCATTTGCAGAGGTATTTTTTTCAGACAATGGAGGTAAACAAATGCATATACAACAAATCATTCCAAGGAACAAGTCAGTCGGGGTAGGAAGTCACAGAAAGGCAAATCTCTAATGCAGACATCAGATCATCAGAAAGATCTCCACAGCCTTCAGGATGGGCAAAAACAAGCCTTCGTGTATTTACTAGAGTTTTGGTGGGTTTCATCGGTGCACGGGCTGTGTGCTGAGGTGAATGACCCCTGGGGGAACTGGATGAACTCTCAGTCCAGTTTCCCATTTGAGGTCAATGGCTCTGGCATCATTTAAATGAGGTAGAAACTGGTAAGCCCGTGGATGACACCAGGAGCAGAAACCACCTATGCTATTTCAGATCAAGGGACAGAAGTGGCTGCTGTACAATAGCAATAATAACAACAGCAAGAGATTAAAACATTGCTTGTGGTTTGGTCCAACTGCAGAGAGGCACGCTGCCTGGTTGGCAGCTGTGGCATGATACCTCCCAAGTGCTGTGGTACCAGGAGCAAGTAGCTAGAGAGTGGAGTTCAGTTGCATATGACAGTGTAAAAGCCTAATTCACAGTGGTTAAAACAGCTGAGAACTTTCTTCATAAACATTTTCTTCTGTATAATCTTCTCCATGTTGGGCAGGAGATACCAACAGGCCACGCAAAGGAAAGCTTCCAAAGTAACGATGGGATGTTCCAGATCACTATTGTGAGTCAAAGATGGGCATTGTGCAGAATGACAATAAAACAAACAAACAAACAAACAAACCACCATGGGATAGCCTCCTGATCTATGAAATTATTTGAAGTCTGACTGTAAGAGTAACTTGCAGCTCCAGAAACTGTCTCGGAAGAAAATATTTCAAATGGATTCACTGCTGACCTATTGCCAGGTATGGCAATATTTAGGACAGAAAGAAGTTATTGTATGTATGTGAAGGGTACCTCAGAGATTGTCTGGTTGATTTTTCCTGGTTTTTTTCCTGTCCCCACAAATGTATCACAGTGCAAGAGGCAATGGGAGCGGCTGTGGTGACTGAAAAGACTTTGTGGAAATTTTAGGTCCAACAACAGTAATCTCCCTTAGAAGTATATGATGGTAATTATTTTAACACAGTGAAATGCACAATACAAAGAAGCATCTGACAAGGCAAATTACAGTATTTGAAGTGTAAATTAGGCACTAGACCAGTAGACATGTAATTAGCCAATCAAAAAATACCGCAAGTGGATTTTCATGCTCATTGTTTCTGTCTACCCGCAGGGGCTCAAATACCCCTTGTACCACCAAGGGGGGAGGGGGGGCGGGGCAGGGGATGATGACACTAATTCCAATCTATTCTCCTACTGGAAATCTCTGTGGGTACTTGTATCTATCAAGAATTTCTCTCTCTTGTAATGGGACCAGTCTCGGACTGGGGAGTAACCGTCCCCTTTGCCTTTTCTGCAAAGGGATTACACTTGCAGTGATGGAGTTTGGAGCAACCCCTAAAGTCCCACCGGCAACTGCAGCAGGTCAGTTTACTTTCTCTGACAGCCTTTTCTAGAAGAAAGTCATTGTTCCAGGGAACAAGATTTCTTTTTAGAGCTCTGAAAGAACCCACATGTCTAACCCAGAATCCAGAAGGAGCAGCCGCTGCACAAAAACTAGGCTTCCAAATCAGGGCAAGTTCTCAAGATATTTGAAATGTAGACCTTTGTAAAGGTTTGTAGAAGTAATATTCTGTAAATCCACTTAAACCCAAAACATTTTTTTTACGTTGGCTTTTTGCTTACGTGTGAGATCATCCAAGAAGAACACCTGTTCATTTAAATCTTTATTGTCATCCAAAGCTCCGTTAGCTGGAATTCCCTAGGTGCACTAAATCCCAAATAAGAGCAGGTACCAAAGACTTTGAGTGTCCGACCCAGAATGCTTTGCAATTTTTAATTTTTAATTACTTATGGGAAAGAAAGATTGGACTGAGGCTGTGGAGGTCTACTTTCATAGGATTTTTTTTTTAAAAAGGTAGTACAGAGTAAACAAAAAATCATGTACTCATGCATATGTCTCACAGGTTAAGACTGGGAACTGATGAAACATCTTCTCAATTAGTAGCACTCAGTACCAGGCAAATCCTTATGTAGTTTGTGATTTTAATATGGTATGTGAATTTATAATTCCTCACTGGTAGAATTCAGTGTTCCAAACACTATAACAGCACCCACAAAATAGAACAGCAAGAAAAATATAAATGAAAATTTGCAACAAATAAATGCAAATATGGAATCACTGTTCTCATCTTCTGGGCTCTACTTACATGCTAACTTAGGAAAAGATGGCCAAACAATATAACAACCCAGAAATGGGGTTAAGTCAGCCTCTAGCTGAAGCTCTGGCCTACAAAGCCCTTTTTGAAGCTGCCTAGTCCATGACTATGAATAAGAGTGAAAGGGTATCTTAACTGTTAAGCTTAATTTATTCTTTAAAACTACATTTCAAATTATTAGCATCATTGAAATGCTGAGAAATGTAAGCTAATGAACATTTATCCTTGAAAAACACTGCAAATTTGTTGATGTTATAAAAAATTTTTCATTACACATTTATAATATGTCTATGGGTATTTTAAACCTAATTTAAAGGTATCTTAATGTATCTTTTAGTTCCTTCTTGTAAAATTTTAATAAGAAGCCACAGACTGTTCAGTTCCCTGAAAGTGCATGAAAACAAGTTCATATGTCAAAATGTGTAAGGCAAACTGCCAGTTTCCAAGCCTTCACCCAAAGTAAGTCTAAAATATTTTTTTTCCCAGAGACCTAAACATTTTGCTTATTCTTTTCTCATTGCTTTTCCTTTCCTGGGCAAATATCATAATTCAGCCTCTCTTGGAAGGAGACGTTCCAGGAACACAGGGCAACAGCTCTTCAAGCAGGCCTGAGATCAGCATCTGCTGGTACCTTTCTGATGCTACTGATCGTAGCATGGTCAGGCAATGACCATCCACCTGCCTTCATTTCAAGTATTAGGGCTGTAAGACCCAACATGTCTGTTTTTCACTCTTCTCTGTCCTTGCTCTTCTTTATTTCTATGTATTTTTCTCCTTATCTGATTCCAAATTGCTACTAAATCATAGAATCATAGAATGTTTTGGGTGGGAAGGGACCACTAGTCCAACCCCCCTGCAGTGAGCAGGGACACCATTACCTAGACCAGGTTGCTCAGAGCCCCGTCCAACCTGGGCTTGAATGTTTCCAGGGGTGGGGCCTCCACCACCTCCCTGGGCAACCCATTCCAGTGTTTCACCACCCTCATTGTAAAGAATTTTTTCCTTACATCTAATCTAAGCCTACCCTGTTTCAGCTTGAAACCATTACCCCTTGTCCTATCACCATTGTCCCTACTGAACAGATTCTCCCCCTCTTTCCTATAGGCCCCCTTTAAGCACTGAAAGGCCACAATCAGGTCTCCCCGCAGCCTTCAAATGTAACAGGCTTGTCACTCCTGCGGAAGTGGTATGGTGGCAGGGTACTCAGGAGACGCTTGGCAAACAGAGTTAGTAATCTGACAGCTATCCATAGAAATATACGGATATAAGACTCATTTCAATTTATAATTGACATCATAAAAATGTCCTATGCCTGTTACACATTGCAGAAGAATTTTCATTACAAGTTGTTTTGAAATAAACAGTGAAAATGCATCAGTCTATACAGACTCGTGGCAAAATCTTCATCACTCGCTTCAGTTGTTGAGCAAATTAATAACAGATATGGATGTTGTCCATTAAACCTTCATCTCACAAACACTGATCTAACACACAAACAATTCAGTGGAACATTAGGTGACTACTTCCATGTTCACAAGGACACTCAGGACGGGGACTTGGAGGTGGATAAAGGAAACAAACAGAATTACTTCACCTCTTCTAACTCAGTACACACACACACACACACACACACCCCCCAAGGCCAGTTGTTCTTGCCTAGCTCATGCCAAAACTCTATGTATGTGCAAAACTAACAGGGCTCAGGAAAAGCATATTTCCCCTCGCTGGATGTGTATTCACATCATTTTAGGTAAATGCCGCAGTGCTGAGACTGCACTGGATAGCACCATTTCACTGTCTAAACTTATCCTTCCCCAAATGCTACTGCATAACCCACCTTTCAAACGCTGTATTAAAAATACAAGCAGAACTACTTGTAAACGATCTGTGGTTTCTCAGTTAAACCATATTGTTGAAAGCAGTGTCAAGAGCTATTTATATTGTTGAAACCTAAAGAGCCATCAGTTCCATATTTTTCTCAACTTAGGTACAATCACAAAAAAAAGAAGTCCCTGTCTTAAACCAGCTTTCAGTCAATATAAAGTATTACAGGCAAAAACTGATTACACTTAATTCTGAGGGAAGTGCTGGGTAGTGGTGGTCCTACCATACAAATATCCTAATCCAGTGACAGTCTTTAATTACATTCATATCTTCTAACAGACACTCGATTAAAAGTTTACACGGTTGTTTTGATGTTACTAAGGTACACAAGAGGCCTGGTGTATGCAATTCATTTTCTCAGAGCATCCTCATACTGAAAGGAAACAATCTGTTTGAAAGGAACTTTGTTTCATTGCTTTATAGTTCTTCTGATTGGTAATATTTTCCTTGACTTATACCATGGAAAAGCACAAACACTTCTGAGCTCTACTTCCAGCCCCTACCACACTGTTTCCCAATCTCAGTAATCAGTACCTCTGAGATATTCCATCTTCATTTTTTCTAGCTTAGTATTTGAGACTTACTTAAATTTTCTTTTCAAAGCTGCAGTGCTTTTGTTCATCAATAATAAATGATACACACAGAAGAGCAAGAAAGCATATACAAAGCATTATGTATAAGATGGGGTCAAAACTTTTTGATGTTTACTTTTTTATATACTTTGAATTTCCTTCTCTATGTCATCGTGCTCTCATCCTCTGCTAGTAAATAAAGGCAGAAATGCTTTTAGAGGCATCAAGTGTAAGACTGAGTCAAAATGTTGTAATGCTACAGGTCAGTAAGCTCATTCATGGAAACAGTACTCAAATTCAAGAAAAAAATACCTTGGATAGTGAGTTTTCTCATGGGTTTCTAGTCAGTCAAGAAAGAATTAGACATGCTGAGTAGATAAAGACTCAAGAAATCGTTTCCAGTCAATTCTATTCATAATAGGTGTAAAACTTACTTTCACTTTGAATAAAGCTGGGTAGAGCATTGAAAGTGATGGCAATGGAAATGCATATTTAACACTGCTACCTGGCTGCTAGCGAAGCAGCTTTATTTTAAATTCCCTAAACCAACCAAAAGGTGACTATGGTTTCAAAGGTATTTACTAAGGAAGCACTGAAGCACAAGTTTGATAAGAACCACAGAAAAAATATCAGAGAATTTTAAATAAAATGCATGGTATATTTATGCATAAATATACTGAAGAACATGATTTTCCTCTGTGGATGCACTTACTGAATATGATCTTCAGTGCTTTATATTACCATTTTGAGATTTTTTTTCAATGACTGTCTAAATTAATAGAAGCTTTTAGTCTCTGAAACTACAGAAAATATTAAGCTTCAGCTGTCAAGCATTAAAACTTAGTGCACTGAATAAAGATCATTCTCACTAAAAGAGTGAGGGAAAAAGCCCCATCGCAATTATTCACAGATTTAATATGTTAAAGCATCATTAACATTCAGGACTCTATCTTAGAGTAATTAAAATGCAGGAAGACTTAGAGTGGTGGTCATTTAGGAAAACACCTATACAGGGGCATGAAGAAGGCTGCTGGCTGGAAGAGAGAAGCAAGAGATTGTAAGGTGGAAGACAAATGCTTGTCGACTCAGAGGTCCAAAAATACCCTCAGAGAGCCTTGATTACAGAGATATAAAATATCCATTCATTTTTATAAGGTGTATTTTATCCGAGTGTTTGTACGTAAGCTTCCTGACACATCACCAGCACTTTGGGGCTACTTTTCAGTAATGTGTTTCTTGTACAACCTGCTTCTGTCAAGCTCTCTTGTTGTGTTTAACCTTGAACTGCTCCTAAGGAAGCTGTGCATCCAGCACGGTGCCTCGAGCAGCTCTGTCTCGAGGCCTTCTGAAAGGGAAATCTGGTTGGTAGACCTGGCTGCAAACTGGGATAAGCTTTGCTTCTGCAGCAGGTAACACACATGCCTTCTCTCCTTCTTTCCTCCAAATGCTGAGCATTTCTTTAAGCTATTTTTTTTTAACCTGGATTTCAAATTCAGTTTACTCAGGACTAAAAGTGTCATTTTATGGTCCTCTGACTCTCATCGGCTGAAATGAATACTTAGATAAACAAAAAAATATTTTCCTGCAGGACTATTTTTCTGACATTAGAGTGATTAAAAAATTCCTTCAGCTAAAACACCTCATTAGGTACCTTATGAGCCAGTGGCAGATTTAGTGGGCACATTTGCCCCAATGCTGTATGACATAGTTGTGACATCTGAAAGAACAATGTTAAGCAAAATGGTTAGAATGCAAAACGGCTAGTGATGACACCATAGTTTTTCTCTGAACTCAGCCTGTTTTTTCAAGAAGGCGTTTAAAAAAGTCCTCAGTATGAAAAGAAAGGACAGCCTTGTGATTAAGACATTTGATTTGCATTTCATTTGAGGCCCATTCCTGTCTTCTTGCATCCGACTGCCCCACTTAATTTGCCTCGTCCTCATTTTTCTCTTCTATAAAGTGGAGTCAAACCTTGGTTTTGCCTATTTGGACTGGGTGTTTCCTAAGCAGAAGCATGAATTGGAGGCTGGTAGGGATCTTTTCTTCTGAAAAATGCTACAGAACCTCAACCACTGAAAAGTGAAGTTCTCCTGTTCAGACACCCCTAGCCCCACAGCTTTTGGGGCTAGTTCTTGTTTCTTTTGTTAATCACATTTTTAAATTTTGTTATTCAAGGAGTTGCAGCAAACTAAACATTGGCTTTAAGTGTCATGCTCTGCATTTGTTGCACACGGCAAAGAGAAACACTTGAAAAATAAAAGAAAACACTTGGTAAAAAACCTCACTGGATTTACTCAGGTTCAGGAGAAGCAGCAGATTTTGGCACAGGCTAAAGACAGCTGGGTAAGATGAAGTACAGCAACAGGAGATGCTTCCAACTGTTGAAGAAAGTTGTTAGGATTAGGGCTGGAAAAGGCAGGATGCTAGTGACATTCTGAAGGACCATCAGACTGGGAATGACTTACTACTTCACAAATTAGCCCCAAGGCATTCCCGAGAGGCAGGAATTTGCCTGTGACACCCCCATGGAGCTGCCAAGGGAGGATACTTCATCCACCTTTCCACAGGAGGGGTGGATTCACTGATTCCTCAGAGCCCAGGCAGTTTACCAGCAGAGCAGATCTAATCTGTGATGCTGAAAAGGCCTCCTGTGTGCCAAAGAAGGTCAGATATTTGTAGCTTATGTTCATTTCTGTTGCAGGCAATGCACACCTAAAACCAAGCAATGGCATGTTTACATCGCTTGGAAGTGTGTGTGATCCCAGGGCAGATCTGGGGATGACGGTCGCTAAGCTGCTTCCATCTGGGAATGATAGTCGCCAAGCTGGGGTCTCAGAGGAAGCATGCCCGCGCTGGTGTAAAGCTGTGCCCAGCCAGTTAAACCTGCCTTTCAGAAAGCTGGCATCTGTCTATCCATGCTCTTCTGGACTTTTGCTGCAGCAGTCAGCACTTCACATTAAGGTATTTGCTACAGTCCGAGTTTTTCCTGGAACCTGTTGGAGCAGGGCCAGAGGAGGGACACAGGGATGATCCGAGGGCTGGAGCAGCTCTGCTGTGGGGACAGGCTGAGAGAGCTGGGGCTGTTCAGCCTGGAGAAGAGAAGGCTGCGGGGAGACCTGACTGCGGCCTCCCAGTGCTGAAAGGGGGCCTACAAGAAAGACAGGGAAACACTTTTTAGCAGGACAACTGTGATAGGACAGGGGGAATGGTTTTAAACTAAAATAGGGTAGATATAGGCTAGATACAAGGAAGAAATTTTTTACAATGAGGGTGATGAGGCACTGGAACAGGTTGCCCAGAGAGGTGGTAGAAACCCCATCCCTGGAAACATTCCAGGCCAGGCAGGACGGGGCTCTGAGCAACCTGATCTAGTTGCAGATGTCCCTGCTCATGGCAGGGGGGTTGGACTAGATGGCCTGTAAAGGTCCCTTCCAGCCCAAACTATTCTGATTCCAAAGTACCAAAAACGAAAACTGCATCACCACCCTGATCTGCTTGCTCTGTTGGAACATAACATGGACGTACTGGATTTCTACTGTTTTGTCAGTATCTGCATCTGAACTGCAAGTTGAAATGGTTGGAGGACACTGACTCAAGTACCAGTCTAAGCATGCAGCACAGATTTCACATCAGCACTGTTATACAAACAACACACAGCTCTCCTGTTCCTCCCCCGACAACGCCTCTGGAGGGATTGAGTTCACAGAAGACAATCAAATGGATTACACAAATGGGCAAAACTGAAGTGATGCTGCTCACTCAAGGGTTTGTAGTCAGCTGGACGTGAAGCTTGCCTAGTTTAATAAATGCTAATTATTACTCCATGTGGCAGCATGTCTTTGCGGGTATGTGCCCAAATACAGTGTGTATTTTTCTATCTTCACTGGTTTCATATACCACAAAAGCTCATCCCACCTGATGCTCACACCACCTAACAAGCGCTGTGCAGAGATCTCCGACCTCACCGCCGCCAGGCAGTTCCCATGGCGGTGCAGGCCTATCAGCTTGGACATTGAAGCAAGACAGGTGGAAATTGCCAGGCAGGTTCCTCTAGCTCAGCCCAGCAGTGCAAGGCGGCTGTACCGCCTCCAACACCAGCCGGCTCTGCGCAGAAGCAGTTCAAGTGCCTCTGCACTGTGTTTGCCAGTGCTCCACTTTTCAAGGTTACCTCATCTGGTATTTGAAGAAGTATTTGCAGTTACTTTGTCTTCTGTTACTGTGATGTTAAGTGTGGTATAAAAAAAGCATTCGAAAGAGAATCCCAAAACATTGCTTTTTGACCAAGAACAATTTTAAGCATGCAATCCCTATGAAATGTCCGCAGTGGTTATTCTAGGGTTATGCTCCTTTCTAAAGTCCTTTACACTTCTGTACAAAAAAGCCTTTTTGCTAGCAACCTCTGCTGCCAATTCTACTGCAAGCAGGAACACGACCTTTACTAAAGATAAACACAAGTGGAGTAAGGACTGCCAAACAGGCCAACAGCGCTAATACCTCTCTATGAAAAACAAACTGTATTGCTAATTTATGGAGTTGAAGACCAAAAGGAGATGTACCCACACTTAGACTATTCAAGTGTAGCAATTACTTTCAGATCTTAAACCGTAGCTTTCCCTTAAGCCCAGCTGCTACCTCCTTTCCCTCACTGTGAGGAAGCGTTGTTGGGGACAGCTAGGCTTGTCTTGCAGAAAATGAATGCTTCGAGGAAGTGGAGGCTGAGTTTAAATCTCATGCCCCTGCACACAGGGACTAATATTTCACTTGAGAGGTGGCCTCACAACTCAGTGAGGTCAGCAGAAGCACGCTAGCCACCAGTGTTAACAGCATTACTGTATTTTACAGGAGTCCAGTTTCTCCATACCTGAGTACGCTTTAAAGGCAGACGAGCCAACAGAAGCCGTCTTTGCTGCCAACAGCAGGACACATCACTAGGAGCATATCAGCTGTGATATAAACAGTGTGGTGCACTCTGGGTCCATGGCAGCTAAAAGATCTGCTCTCTAATATCAACTGCTTAAGTGTCTAATACTTCTCCTTTCTAACACAGAAGTGGACGCTGATTTCAGTGGGGAGCGTGATGAATTTCAGTTTCTCTGGTTAATACATTTGTCTTATGCTTCCAATGTTCATGCCACAGGATAAACAGAGGCTTTAAATCAATTAGTGAATGTTTGTAAAGTTCTTTACAATTTAAAAAGCTAAGTGCAAGCTATTATTACCTTCTTGTTATATATTTGCTATCACTAATCATTCTGCTTTTTAGGGGGAGGACAGCTGACAACCTCCTTAAAATTTGATTCATTTGTATTAACCAGAACTATTATCCAAACCTTTCCCAGAGTGAATACATTAAATACTGCCAAAACCTAATTGTTACATTATGCATATTATTACTCCTTTTTGACCCAGTTGGTTAACAAAGCTTCGGGGTCTTCTAGGTTATTTCTCTTGGGCAAAGACATGGATGGTAGAGTCAAGCGCCCTAGAAGCAGCGTGTGCACAATTCTCTTGCACACAAGGGTAATCCAACAGGAGGTGGCTATTTCTTTGCTCACAGCTACAAACTGCTTTCCCCCAAGGCTCGGCACAGAAAACTCTTGGTGCACTTTTTCTGCGCAGTGTTGCCCATGCTGTTTCACAGTGGGCCGTGTTTTCTACATCTCTTTCCCCACTTGTCTGGTGTTCCTCTTTTCCTCCTCCTTGTCGAGACACCAGGCTATAACCAGCCACTTTCCTCTGTCATACTATTTCCTACTGCACTCTATTCCTGTGTGTGGGTTTATTCAGGGACGTGCCTGATTTTCACCTGAGGTCCATACTTGGGTTATGTGACATCTAACGTAAGTAGGACAGGAGCAGAGACCAATTGCTGAGAAGAACAGAAAGCAGGCGGTCAGGTCTCGGATGGGACAACACGAAAGGCTTTTCTTAAGGACCCAGATGGGACTGTGTGACTGTTATTACTGAAAAGATGCTGGACTAACAACAAGAATGTGAGATTGGTCCCTCTCTTCAAGAATGGAGCAGGAAGGCAAAGATTTGTTTAGAAGCCCTTTTCATTTCTGTTCTTCTGAGTTCTGCATTTTTGTTGGTTTAAAGGTTTTGTTTTCATAAATCTAGCTTTCATATTTGGTATTTTTTTCCTGGAACATCTTAGTTCTGGGGAAATATTCACGCAGATCCACGTCAAAGCTCTGGGAAGCCTTACCACAGGTCAGTATTATAGTGTGGTCTGGGGATGAATTTTGCAAGAAATTTGTATTCAGAAAAATTGAGCAGGCACAGCACAGGACTTGGCCAGGATATAATAACTTTACACTGTAATTATCTTAATGCCTATGATCAATTGCCTTAGATGACTGGCTCTGAAAGGACTTTCATGAAAGAAATGAAACTGCCTTTTCTGGCAAAGCAAGACATAAACAGGAGCTGAGGGAAAGGTAGGAGTGAGTATTTGGTGTGGAAGAAATAGGGATGTTCTTGTCCTTTTTTTCAGACTGTATGTGAAAGCCTCCTATCACCCTGCCAGCTTGTCTATCATCTGTCACGTTTTCAATTTGCCTGTCAGCAAGACAGAAGGAAATTGCTTTGGATGAAAGTTATTGACTGTGTCTTGAGAAGTCTGAATTCAGCTCTCAGTTCTGTCCCAGGGTCTCAGGATGATACTGTGATAATCTCAAGGACTAGCATAGCTTCTGTAAAGGCATCCCAGGCTGCCCTCTGCCTGCCCACTCGCCAAAGGAAAAGAAAACTTCACCAACCCTTTTGCTGGTGCTTTCCTTGGCTGTCACTTCAGAGGAGATTGGTACATGCTGTGTTTACATGTCCTAACAAACGCAACAGAGTCCAATCTCCACAGGGGTCTTCAGGTGTTTCTGTATCGCAAATAATTATTTTGCAACACCTATGGAAAGTATATATTTTCCCTCCATTTTACATGTGGACTGCAGAGGGAGAATCTTTAATGGCAGAGTCATCTGATAGTGCCAAAAACTTTTGATAGCTGCTGCATGTGACCCAACACCCACAGAGACAGCGCGCTCCGTCTCCTGGCAGGGTGGCTTTTGTCCTAGGGTGTAGTTAGCCCAAAAGATGCAAAGAGAGATTTAAACCAAAACAAAATCAAAACCTATGAAAACATTTGCTGAGTTTAAAAAAAAAAAACTACAGCAGGGCTCAGCAAATGCTGACTACATTCATAGTCCTGAAGCTAAAGCCATGTGGGCCAAATATCCTGAAGCTCTGTGAGCCTGGGTGTTTCTCTGTGCAGGGATGACCTAAGACAGCAGAAAGTGTGAATGTAAAACACAACTTCAGCCTTCACAGCACTCAGGACAAAACCAGACATCAACACAGAGCTGTTTGTGACTGGAAAGAGGTACGTTTCTTTCACTTTCCATCTTTTCAAAATTATAAAAAAGTCCCGTTGTTGAACTAGTAGGACAGAGGCATACCAGCATCCTTCCGGCTTGCACTACCTTTAACTTAGTGTTATCAAATGGCACGCAGGATATATTTGTGGCAACGCATGTGATTGCTGAGCATCTTCCCTTCACATCTTCCACCTCCACTTCTTCAGGCTCAAAATAATAACTTTCTGATTCACTGTTATTATATTCCAGTCTCCTAAAATCATATTGGCAAACTAGATTGATCTGTCTGTATGTTTTCCTTAGTCTCAGAATACTTTGTTTCTTAACACATAACAGCAAAAAACTTGAGAGCTCTGAAAACACCTTCCATCAGCTTCTCTTCTGGTTTCAGTTATGACATTCTCATTCTAGTGGCTTTCCTGACTGCAGATGGTGCTTATTGGATGTGCATGAAGTATGATATGTAATTTTAAAGTAAAGTAGCATCTTTAGATCCCTGCTTTCTCTTGATTTAGCCAAAAGAGGCATCTTACAGACTTCTTAGCTCCTTTCTGGAAATTCTTAATGGTATCCAAGCGACAAGGTACTGCCATGTACAATACATGCAAATCCCTGGATCCCAGGTCCAGTGAAAGTTAGGGCTATGGAGATGGAGAAGAGTCTGCTAGGAGACGAAAGCAGCATTTTAACATTTTCTCCTTCATCTTTTGTGAACTGCCTGGGTTCTTGTTGGAGACAGCTGATGCAGCCCTCCTTTGATATAAGCATTGATCATGGTTCCAGCCTAATTACAGCGTGGTAAATTGTCTATATGCTTTTATAGCACTTTCCAGAATGGTATCAAAATATTTAATGGGCAAATTAGGTCTGTAATGTTTCCTGGTGGACATCAGGATCTTCTGATGCTTTGCCGGAGAAGCATGCATTACTTGGCACAATCCTTGTTCTCTCTTTTCCTTTCTGCTGTATTAACCTATGGCAATCCATACCTCTTGGTAAACAGAATGGTTTTTCAAGATGTTCTGGAAAGAGGCTCTTCCAGAGCCTGGTAATCTCCTCTGAAACTTTAGTTTATAGCTCAAGAACAGTGTCTGTAATTCAGACTCCTTGTGCTGGGCTCTGGGAACTGCCCTGATAGTGTCATGAATGAATAATGAATGAGACCCGTAATATAACTTTACCCAGAGTAGTTCTTAGAACTGGAACCAAGATTTTGAAATGACTGAGAAAATGGTTGGAAAAATTTGAGCCCAAGAACAATGTAGTAATAGTGAACCCTGCCTCAGAGAAGGTAAAGTTCTACATTCTACAGATAGTGCAATAGTTACCCACAGTTGAAGTTTTTGCCTGTGCATGTAGTAATCTTACTATGTACCATCTTATCTTATTAGTATGAAAGGAATTTTGGCATTGAAAGGCCTAATGAATTAAAGCCTTGTTGGGGTATACAGTAGAATGACAGATTTACACTTGATGTGGACAGTATTTGGTTTTTTTCTAATTAGGGGATAGGGCAGTAAGCTTTGTGACACGTTAATTTGTTAGAGTTGGAATGTGTTTTGACTAAGTTGCTTTAATTCTTAAAATGGGTAAGACATTTAATGAGACAAGTTGTTTTCGTTTGAAAATATTTGATATATGTGTAAGATACGCTATCATGATATAAATGCAAATTAAATTAAACCAAAATAACACAAGACACTAAGTTTATTGCTGGGTGATATATATCATTTCTAGCTAATTAATAAACATGCAAATTAGGCAGGCTGAAGGTAAAGAATGTGTCTAAGAATGGCTTTCTGGAATGATTCCTCAAGGTGATGTCATCATGGTTAGCATTTATCTTGTTTCTACCACACTGAGGGTCTAAGTATGGAGAAGCTTGTTTGGTTTGGT
The DNA here is from genome assembly GCA_000699545.1 of Podiceps cristatus. Classification (NCBI taxonomy): domain Eukaryota; kingdom Metazoa; phylum Chordata; class Aves; order Podicipediformes; family Podicipedidae; genus Podiceps; species Podiceps cristatus. Next base: position 15,419 of record KL272717.1, read on the forward strand.
AAAGCTATCTTGGATTTTAGCAGTAAAAATGGTTATTCCAGATTTTGTTTGACTGTTTAAAGAAGCAAATCTCATACAAGCTACAAGCTTCATAAATTAGAAACTAAACTATAGGATTAATACATAAGAACCTCGAAGAAGATGAAGCAAATCTGGGGAAAAAAATGTAGGGAGGAAGTGTATCTTACATCTGACTCATAAGTTAAAGGCACAATTCATCATCTTGAGACGGATGCGGCAAGTGGAATGAACTTTCTGTGGGAGAAAAGTATTGCTCCCTGCTTATCAGATTCATGTCAGTCCTGCTGGAACTGAGGGAGACATCTAAATCGCAGTGCCATTCTCTTCTCAGAACGAGAACAACTTTGTATAGCAACATACCAAGAAGGAAATGGCGATACCTGATGGCACCAGCAACGTATCACCAACAGCAGAACTGACATCTGAGTACTCTCATATGGACACTGAGGTGCAAGGGTTCAAGGTGCAGAGTCTGGGCACTGGAAGGGTAGGCTCCCTGAATAGCTTTTCGTGCACACAAGACCCCAACCTGACATGCATGACCCCATCATGACTAACTAGATATTAAGAGCTACATGCAAGGTCTCGGCAGTGTTTTTTTTTTCACCATGGCCTCTCATGATGGGCTTGCCCAAGAAAAATCCTGGTTGAGCCATGTGTTTATGGACCCCCAGTAGTCCCATTCTGCTCTGAGTCTTGCCCTGCCTCAGCACTGACCTGGCGTGGGAAATGGCATGGAAACACCATAGCAGGGATGTTTCACTTGGGCTGCCAGGAGCACGGGATCACGCTGCCCCTGCCTCTGGTCAGCCCCTGCTCTACAGCTGAGGCAGTAGCACAGCAGTGGGAGAACCTTGGTGCATGAGAAAACAGAGCAAGGCACACATTTCACTGGCCCTCCTGGCTCTGGATACGTCTTGCTTGACCTCCTGCTTAATCAGACTGCGGAGAGGAGATTCCTAAAGCTGAAGTCTGTGCCTGCTGGACTTCCCTTTTCTCCGTGCTTCCTATCACCTGACGGTTCCTGGTTCTGGTCCCACCTAGCTTCTGCAGCAGCCGAATACGTTTATTAGTGTGATTGTTGGATAAAAATAGTAGCAACTTCCAAACTCAGTAGTATGAGAAGGGGTCGAGAAAGAACTACATGTACCTGTGAGCATAAAGAGAAGCAAGAAAGCCAGAGGCACCCCACTTCTTAGAGCACTGAAAACATGTTACCTTTCTTCACATACCCTATCAACTCCAGCCAGCTCAGAAACAATGACTAGATCCGTATTCATCCTGCGGTGCTTAAAATGAATTCCGAGGAGCGTGCGTGCACGTGGGCTGCCCGTGCTCTCTGCCGAGGGGCTGCGGCGTTGCAGGCTGCCCGTGCTCGCCCCAGGCAAGGGTACGGGCAGGGCTGGGCCTTCCACCCTGTGTGGATACCTCTTGGCAACGCTTGTGCGAGGCACGCAATTCCCCTGGAGCCCCATGTAATCGGCCTCAAAATGGGTTATGATTTAGCTCCCATTCGGTCATTTAAAGTGATTTTTCTCTCAGTTAAGGCACGTTCAGAGGAGCTGGGATAGCCTGGAACAGGTAACCTCTTTGCTAACCCGTCTTAGTCCTAACAGAGCAAGACGGGTTAGCAAAGGGACTGCCTATGGATCAGCCACCGGCTCCTCATGGAGCAAGAGGTTCGAGCGATCCCGCTTGATCTGTAGGATATCCGGGGCTGTGCATAGATCAGCGCCCTTCCAGCTTGTTGGACATTTATCGGACAGAGGCTGCCGGGTGAAAGGCAAGGACTCCCTGCACTTTTAATGCCACTTTTCATCTCCTTTTTTGTTTTTTGTTTTTTTAAATTCCATCTCCCCAAATTAACATTTGCAGCGGCTCTGAAGGAACGCCTCTCCTTCCTTCCTCTCTGCAAGAAAGCCCGCAATGCTTTCCCCGGGGTTAGGCGCCGGCAAACTTCAACGGCTTTGCGGTGACGCTTCCACGAGGCCGGCT
>JMFS01071713.1:0-12822 GCA_000699545.1 Podiceps cristatus
GTTACCATTTGGGGTTAAACCATGACAACCACAAATGCTTTAAAAAGGCTAAAACATAGAGAAATCTGATTCAAATTTAAATTTTGAGCGAAACTCATGTTTTACAAAAAGCAGGTCTAATGGAAAGGTTTACATAGGATTCTCTTCCCATTTTGCTTCCCAAAGAAAGCATTAAAAAGGAAGGAGCACACTCGTCCTCTCCTTCTGCCAAACAGTTTTTTGCAAAGGGTACGTGTTGCAACATTTTTTTTAAACTTAGCCTAAGACTCATAACATGCACTTTTTTTTATTTTTTTGCAAGAAACTGAATCAAACTGCAAAAGCCGTACTTCTCTAAAGATTCGGCTTCGTAACTTCATCTATTTAGTTTTGCAACTGCAACACAATGTGCTTAAAACTGTAAGCGGACACGATTAAACACAACGTGCTTAAACATAAGTGGGCGCAATTAAAAGCATAAATTCCTAAATTCAAAAAACTACGAAGAAAGCATTTTCACCAAAGTAATAAAGGCCAAAGATACAGAGCTCCTGATGACTTCTGTGTGAGCCTCACAGGCTTCTGAGATAACCCATTTCTGCAACAGTCCCTGAGCCAGCCTTTGCATACACTCAGTACGTGTTTTTTGTAATCTCAGATTAAGTACAGGGCATTGCTGTGTAAGGATACATAGAAGGGGATTCTTGGACTGATTATCAAAGTTACAGAGCTAGCCCTGCCAGCAGAAGGTAAAATTCATTTGTGGATCTGGCAAATCAGATCTCCGTGTGCTTCTAATAATAAAAAATGCAAAAGGTGAACTGCTAAATTCTTATTTTCAAAATTCAGAATATCTGGCATTTTATTATTTTGTTCTGATTTCACTGAAACACTTCTCATACAGAATGGTGGAAATACAATCTAAAAATGGTAGCAGTCCCCCTTAAATCTCTCCAGTGCAATTAGTCATACAAGTATTTGAAATTTTGTGCAAGGGTGACCCACCCATTTTAGAGATTCTTCAGTTCAATCTACTGCACAGAAATGCTCACAAGCGGAGTCACACAGGCAGTCACAAGTATCTAGAGCATTTTAAGAGTTCTTCTGGGCAATCTGCTACTTTACATTAATACAGGATGTTAACATTTTGATTCTAAATCTTTGCAGAAAGGTGATCCCACATTTAAAGCAAGTGTCTCTTTTTCAGGGACTGATGCAGACCCAGGATAGTTTTCTCTGCCCCTGCCTGTTACACAGAAGTCAATGCAGCCAGGCTTTCTCGGGGAGATCTGCTGGCCAGGTAAAATAGTAAAATTGCAAGAAACTGGTTGAGTGCCTGCAGAAGTCAAGTATTCCTCCACAGACCTCAGCTTTCCCCTGTCCCAGCCTCACAGAGCTGGGCTGCTGGGAGAGTAAGGGAAGGAAGTTGGCTGGCGAGAATGAAGAATTCCTTTCCAGTTCCTTTTTCCTCGCTCTTCCTGTCACCCACTTTCCTAGACATCCTCAGCACTCTCTGCTGAGACAGGTGTTTTGACTATTCCCCGTTGAAATCTCACAATCCTAATCCATTTCAAGAGGGGTTTGTTGTTGTCATTGTCTTGAAGTATTGAAAAGTATCCAACTTAAATGCATTTTTTTTTTAATGTTTAATGTGTTACATAATCATGCTACTTTAATTTCTACTTAAAATTACCAGAAAAGACACATCATATGCTGGTTGCAAACTGAAATACCATCCAGTCACTTTTAAACATGAATATGGTTTCCTTTTTAGAACTAGGTACTGACCTGAAATCGAAGGACTCCATAAATACGTTGTGACACAACTGGGTTTACTTTACCATGTGCAGCCAGGAGAGACGGTCACTTCCTAATCCAAGATGAAAAGTCCTACAACAAAAACTATTCCTTCTGCCTGATACAGTATTGGACAGGTAGTCTGACAAGTTTTTTATTTATCAAAGAGTTCGAAATCTCATGTTTTAAATTTTTCTGCTGTAGCATAGAAAACGACCATTATGGAAATATTGATAAAAAGCAGGCTGACACTTGCAGCAGCATGGACGGTACTTCTGTCCACTCTTAGGTCTTCCTTGGAGGAAGTTAAAGTCATCAAAGTCCTGCCCATGCTCAACAGTCTGCCTTCGGAGGAACTGACAGAAGAAAGTAATCCTCTGTGCCTTTCTATCAAAAGCAGATATAGCCCCACTCTGAGTAGGAGAGAGCATGCATGGAACCGCATAAACCACCCTGAGGAGTGTTGATGGAGAGTGCTCCAAGCTCCAGAACTCCTGATCAGCCTCTAACAGTTCACAGGGCTTTCCCCAGGCAGATTCCTGACTAGGCTTTAATCCTGCACCAGAATACTTATATGCCTTACAAAGGGCTTCATACATGTTTTACAGATTATGAAAGTGATCGACAGATAAGTAATTTCATCAGTGTTATGTACACAGAGGCCTGTGACAAAGCCGGGAATGGAATTATTTCCTCTTACTGCCTTAACCTCTGGTCCTCCAGTCATCACAGTCTCCCAAAGACCAGTGTTAGGCCTTACCTAAATGTGTGTAATCCCTTCAAAATGCACCCTCAGTCTTCAGGTATGATTTGGTGCAGCTCACAGACATGGCATAAAAAGAAATTTTAAGAATAGCATTCTATCTACTGTAAAAGGCAAACTTTCAATACAACTAGTTAAGATGTTAGAAATTCACATGCAATATTCCTGGCCCAAGGAATTAAATAGGTAGTAGGCAAGAACATGTAATACTGTGTTTTCAATTTCTGTCACCTAGAGGCTTGCACAGAACCAGTAATCCTATGACAGACAATCACTGTTGCTGTTCAACATAGAAAAAAGGTTCAATGAAAAGGTGAAAATTGCTCCTTCTTTACAACTTCGTATGTGTGCTACTGCACTAACTTGTTCAGAAAAGCTCTTAAGCAAAGGAAATCCTACTGAAACCAAACTACAAGCAATTGGCATCATGTAAGCTTTACTGTAAATTCAGTAAAAGCAACGAAAAAATCCATTGGTCAAATCATATTAACAGCTTCACATCTACTACCTAGGAAGTTATAATATATCGCATATTGTCTCATGACCCTACACCCATATGTTTAGGTACTCTAGTTCTATACATATGGAAAAAATAAAGAACTCATTTTTTACTGCCACAAATTTCTATACACTTTCCACTCTCTTCTAAATGGTTGACTAACACAGATGAAAAGATGACATAGATACTGTGGTGGGATCGCTGCTTTTTTTAACTGCATCACAGACAAATGGAGGAATGATAAACAGGGCTTAACAATCTCTTGGTGTTGCCAAAGGGTCGATCAGATGCTTTCTTGGAGAACCACCTATAGAGTTTGTGATGAGGCTGTGATGAGTCATCTGGACACGGTTCCGCTCCTATCCTCTAGCGTAAGCCTGCTAAGAATTTGGCAACACTGGACTGAGTAACCTGACCAGCTTGCTTTCTGATACTTTCATTTTCTTGGATAGAAATAACAAAGACTATCCTAATTTATGTGCAAAAAATACTTTGTGTTTCTTCCCACAGAAGAAAAATTGAAGGTGTTTCATTCTGGATTGCTGAGCATGTGTTCACTGAAGTCAATGAAAAAAATAAATTCCAGAGGTTTCAGTGAGCCTTGGATTGGGCGCTAGAGGCCTTCCGAAGTGGTGTGTCAAACCGGAAACATATGAGGTGGTATTTTTCTTGTAGAAAAGATAAGCTGTGAGTTAAACAACACACTGACAACTTTTAGTGACAGAAAGCCACTTAACAATGCACTTGAACAAATAAAAAGATGGAACCTGAACCCCAGAACAGCTGTGTACCTCTCATTTTAAACAGATACAGAAAAAAATACACCTAAAATTAAGGAAACATCTGAACTAAAACAAATTCATAGAATATTACTAGACTTCAGAATCATCACAGTAATTTCACATGGCAAATTTGCTGTCATTTTCCATTCTATATTGGCAAAAAGGCATTTTTTGAGAATTTTTTCTAGCCATCAAAATATATATATGAATTTCTAAATTTAGAAATATTTAACATTATTAGAAGAGTCATATTTTGAAAAAGCAGCACAGGTCAAAATATACAAATCAGAAAAGTAACTCAGGTATCAAAACAGACAATGGCTTAAGCTGACCTGCTCTTTGATCCAGCTCCATAAGGTCGTATGACAACACGGCAGCACATACCCAGAGGTGAAAGTGCAGCCTCAGCCTGGTCTCTTGAGGTAGTTGGCACTCTGAGGTGTCAGTTACCCTTCACATACGTGAATTTGGGACTCTTGCTCAAAAAGACTGTCTCTTCAGCCTTGAGTCAGGCATTTTATAGTGTCCTGAGGACAGATGGAACAGCTGAGGACAGACTGGGCCACAGCCCCTGCAGCTTCACTAGAAGGAAGGATGCTCTTTGGCCTCATGGTAAGATGGATTCAACTTTTCTCCCCCGTGAGAAAGTTGCTGAAGCTTGTGCCCAAGGCATGGATTTGTATTGAACTTGCAATGTGGTATAGAACTAGACTCTAGGTTTTAACTCTCTGCCTTTGTTAAGGCAGTCTTAGTAAGCTCATATATTAAGCAACAACTCAGGAGGGTTTCAGAAGCAACATCTTTCCAGCACAGAGAAAGATTAATAAAGTAGAATTCCTCTCCCGCTGTGTACAGCTGTGCATATTTCAACCAGTTATTAGAGAATCAAAGAATAATTGAGCTTGGAAGGGACCTCAGAAGGCCTCAGGTCCCACCTCCTTATCAATGAAGGGACAACTATTAGATCAGACCAGGCTGCTCAGGGCTTCATCCAGCTGGATCTTGAAATCCTCCAAATGTAGGGACTGCACAACTGCTCTGGGCAACCTGTTCCATTGCTTGACTGACCTCATGATGAAAAAGTTTTTCCTTATATCCAGTCTGAACCTCTCATTTCAATTCATGTTCATGGCCTCTGCATCTTCTCATCATTCATTGCTAGGACTCAATATCCTCAATAAACTCCTTGTGGATATTGGAAGGCTGTTATTAGATCCTCCTGCCTCCCAAAGCTTTCTCTTGGCTGAGGTTAACAGACCCAGTTTCCTCAGTCTCCCTCGGACAAAAGCTGTAGCCCCCTGACCATCATGGGGTCAGACCTCCACTGAACTCTCTACAGCTTATCAATGCCTTTCTCATCCTGAAGGGCCCTAATGGATGGAGTTTTCTAGATGAGGTCTAAAGAATAGTATCTAAGGGGAATAATCTCTTCCCTCAGCCTACTGACTCTGCTCCTGCTAATACAGCCAAGGATGCCGTTAGCCATCACCACTGCCAGGGCACGGGGCTGGCTCATGCGCAGCTCGCTGTATGCCATGACCCCCAGGTCCATTCCTGCAGAGCTGCTCCCCAGCCTGTATCATTGCAGGGGGATTCTTCTCTCTAAATGACAGAACTTCACATTTATTCCTGTTGAATCTTGTAGGGTTCCTGTGGCCCACCTACTCCTCCAGCCTGTCTAGGTCATTCTGGAGGATATTTCTGCCCTCAAGACTGGTCCCTCCAATTTGGTGTCATCTCCAAACTTCATAAACATGTAAGCCATTGCCTCCTCCAGGTCATTACTGAAGGTGTTAAACAGGACAAGACCCAGAAGAAACCTCTGCAGTGCTCCCCTTGTCACTGACCTCCTGCTAGAGCATGAGCCATTAATCACTACCCTCTAAGCCCAATCAACCAACCATTTGTTATGCATCTATTTGTCCACCCATCCAGATCATAACATTCTAAATTGGACACAAGAATATTTGGAGGCATTGTCCAAAAAGTCTTGCTGAAGTCAAGATAAATGACAGCTACTGCTCTCCCTCCTCCACAGCCTCATCCAGCTGTTTTATGATAGAAGACAATCAGTATAATCTTGGTAAACCCATGCTGATTGTTTCCAGTCACCTCCTTCTCCCCCCAAACGATGTATTTATGTTTATTATTTACTCAGTGCCCCAAAGTGCTATCCATAAGCTGTACGTGTGTAGAAGATACCAGCCCACATGCTTTGTCACTGAAACTAGCAGCATAGAGGTTGCTTCAAGAAATATTATCTCTCCTGTACACGCTCTGAACAAAGCCTGGACCTTTGCACCATAGAAAGCTTCGCTGCACAGCATTTGCTACAGCATTCAACTTCAGTCATGAAGAAGAATGTGTATGCATACATATCTGTATGCATGTATTTATAGATGTGTATATATACAAATAAACCAGTCAGTCTTTTTTCATCCTCCATTTTTTTCTTAAAGAGTTGTCAAAATTCAGTATTCACTCACGAGCCTTTTAGATTGCAGGTCAATTCTCATTAGCTGAGGTTATTTTAAAAATACCACCCCACTATGAAATTTAACTGAAAAAAGTAAGATAAATAAACCATTTCTTACTGCTTCCAAAATAATAAATATTAATAATTAAGACTAACATGTATGTACTACATACTACAATACATACTGCAATTCTTATGAAAATATACTATGGCACTCAATACGACATTAACCTCCAACAGTTAAATGTGGTGGTCATGCTACAGAATTACAGATGGTCAATTAAATCTCTCAAAAATAAACAGCACGGTAATGAAACATATATGCTTTTAGAATAATTTCTATACAAAAGCACATACTTATTTAATCCCATTTTATGGCTCCTTTCCACAGAGAGATATTGCCTGAGACAAAAAATAACACATTCAACCTTCTTTTAGCAAGTCTCATACCTGCATGCTCTTGAGACTACATTCTTGTTTCTGCCAGTAGGTGTTATATAAATTTGTAATACAGACCATCTGATAAGCATTTTCCAAGACTGCTTCTTCCACATGAACAGAAATAAATTCTCAGCACCTGGATGTCACAGCATAAAGATGGTAATTGAAAACCATGCTTCGAAGTACAGCAAAGTATCTAGAAGCAGCATAAATATAACTGAAATCTTAGGCAGCAGCACAAAACTCTATAGGATACCTATACCACATCTGACTAGGATAAAAATTGCTGCCAAAAGTGATAAACTGACTATCCTATGAGAAACGTAGTATAACGCAAGACAAAGCTGACCTTATTTAAACACACAAAATTATTCCAAATGGCTGACACTATCAGTAGAGTTTAGGTTGACTTTTTTTTCAGTTTACATTTATAAAACTACTGTTGCATTGATAATAATTAAGATCATTCATTCTCGTAACTGTATCACAATTGTGAAAATCCCAGATTTTGCATCCTTAAATACTGGGGAAAATAGAAACACTACTTTTTGGGATCACGGTTTCTGCTCTATTAACTTGAAGGAAAACATATCTGAGAGTGAATTGTTTTGAAGTCCCATTTTAAATTAGAGTCATAGTAATGCAATTACTGATAAACAGATAAATGTTAGTTACTTTTGATGCTGCAAAGCTATAAAAGACAGCTGAAATTTATTCTATGTTTCTACCTTTTTTACTATGTATTACCGTATTTAAAATACATGGCTGACATTGGCTGTATCTGATTAATGGCTATGGCTTGATTTTCAAATTTCAGATTGCCTTTGCACTCAAAAAGAAAAAGGATTGCCTTTGCACTCCTTTATATAACATAAAGGGGTTTTTATGAAGTGATTAAAAAAGTTAATAGAGAATCTGAATAAGATATAACAGTATAAACTGTTGTTTGCTCAGCCTTTCCAGAAGCTGTTTTTTTAGGAAAAAAAAAAAAAAAAGTGTTATTAAATCTCACTTATATCACTCAGAACTCAACTTCAGACAAAGTTATATTTAGAAAAAGGTGTACTATTTAAACATATTGTACTATCAGAAGCCCTCTTCGACTGTGTAGCATGGTTACGTTTACATTAAGTTCACAGAAATTTGCAATAGGAAGATCTGGAAAAAACTACATGGGGTAGTATTTTCTGTCTATAACTTTAAACAAAAATTTTAATACTGCAATTTGACAAGAATGCCTTTCAGAAGTTTGATTGTTAACAGACCCCAGTGAAAAGTTTTATTTCAAAAATGACATCAAGTATTTTGGTTCGTAAGCTTTAAAAACACTTATTTAATGGTTGAGAAACTTAAAATGGGTAAGGAAAATAGGAAATAAAAGCAACTGATAGATAAAGAATAGTGGGATTTAGCGGGTTTTTTTGAAGTACAGTTCAAATGACACAAGAACACAACCAATTTAACAGAAGCCTTTCTATTTTCAGGAAATAATACCATTTCAACAACCAGTATTTTTTGTTAGTTTCTTACATACTGAATAAAAGCCATCCATTCCAATGTGGAGGAAGTTACTGAGATCCTAAATTGCTAAAGTATCTCCATGGATTGCTTTTCTGATCAAAATTTCACAGAAACCTGCAGTTACATCTCCCAACCTTTGTTGAGAATAAGGGAGAAGATCTAAAACAGACTATAAAAAACAATTTTCCGAAGAATCTATTATACTAAAGTTAGTCATATATTACACAGCTTTCAATTTTAAAAGTACATGGTATGGCGAAGGGCTTATTAGGTAAAATATTTGTTTTCTGAAGTCAAACATCTCTTGAAAAATAAACCTCTGCTTGTAGGCACACCTCCTACTTGCAGCATTGGTTTTGAGTAGCTGGTATTTTTACTCCTTTCTGAAGTCAAATGTAATCTGGCAAGAGGAGATAAAATCTGCAAAACAGGTAAGTGAAAGGCACAATATAAACTCTGTCCCAGTAGCAGAAAAAGCTGGAAAGAAGGATTAGCAATAAAGGGCAACAACGCAGAAGAGCAGTGTGTAGGAAGAACAGGAAGATGACCAGAAATAACACTGTAACAATACTATAGGTAGCTACAACAACATCAAGCTTGTTTCCATTAAGTAATTACAACTACATAGAGCAAGATTAAGAAGTACGTTGTCAGTCTCTAAGTACCATAATTTCTCCTTCTGATGTACTGATCTTTGTTTCTATTTACTGGCACGCAGCAGAATTCAGCACTTCAATAAAGCCAAGCTATTTATAACTGAAACAGAATCATAGAAAGGTGTGGGGTGGAAGAGACCTCAAAGATCATCTAGTTCCAAACCCCCTGCTGTGGGCAGGGACACCTTCCACTAGACCAGGTTGCTCAAAACCCCATCCAACCTGTCCTTGAACACTTCCAGGGATGGGACAGCCACTACTTCTCTGGGCAGCCTGTGCCAGTGCCTCACTGCCCTCATAGCGAAGAATTTCTTGCCATTACTCCTTGCCCTAGCACTGTATGCCCTTGCAAAAAGTCCCTCTCCAGCTTTCTTGTAGGTCCCCCTTCAGGTACTGAAAGGCCACAATCAGGTCTCCCCGCAGCCTTCTCTTCTCCAGGCTGAACAGCCCCAACTCTCTCAGCCTGCCCTCACAGGAGAGGTGCTCCAGCCCCCTGACTCGCTCCAGAGCCGGATGCAGCACTCCAGGTGGGGTCTCACCAGAGTGGAGTACAGAGGCAGAATCACCTCCCTCGACCACGCTTCTGGTCATGCTTCTTTTGATGCAGCCCAGGATACAGTTGGCTTTCTGGGCTGCAAGTGCACATTGCCAGCTCAATGTCGAGCTTCTCATCAATGAACACACCCAAGTCCCTCTCCTCAGGGCTCCTCTCAATCCATTCTCCACTCAGCCTGTATTTGTGCCTATGTGAGACATCATCAACTCCAATTTCAGTGACTCTACATGCTTGCTGACAAGATTCATAATGCAACCATTGAGAAGGAAACACACTTAAATGAGAGTTCAAAACTTTTACCCATGGCTACATGGAATCTCTTTCACATACTGGCATAGCCAAAATACTATTTAACTCCTGGGACACTGCAGAAGCCCCTGCTTGTCTTGACAAGACCCCATTTTTTTCAGAAAACAGTATGAAGCTATTAAAATGATTCTGGTTTCAGACTGGCAGTGATTTTGGATTAAGAACTGGCTTTAGCCTCACACAAGAGGTAAATGAGGTTGACAAATCACAATTTATGTATAGCCTTAAGATGCCACAGTTAACTCTAAGATATTTATAACCTAAAGTAAGCTTCATACTCACTCTCAACTAAAAAGCTTATTCATCTTAGTCATCTACAGTTAAAAGAGGGCCATGCAGGCCACGTTCACTTCAATTGAACATAGGCAGTATTCTTGCAGTTCCAGACGCCACAGCCTTTTGTGTTTTTCACAAGCAGTAATTTGCTTCATGTCCTTATTACTTACTAGTGCTGCTTAAAAAATCTGTAACACCTCATAGCCTGTCTTCAACTCTTCCAACTATACCGTGTCCCGAAGTGAATTCGTAGGGTGTATTTTCTAACATAACCATGACTGCCATAGTTTCCTCTGAAGTGCTAAGACATACTTTAGAACAAAAGATGTGGACACAGGTTCCAGACTAAAATTACATACAGGATGAAACAGTTCACAAACAGGAGGTAATTTTGTTTGAAAAGCCTGTATATGCCTAGAATATACTATATTACTTACTGGAGTAAATGTTGAAGACAGTGCAGGTCTGGTAAGAGTCCCTTTTGTCCATGGGGAATTCGAACAAGACATGGAGAGTCAGACATAGCACCATCATGTAATACTGCGTCATCCTAAACTGCCTGAGAACTTCTAGCCACAAGGTTCAAATAGGTATAAACTAGTTATTAAAAAATCCTCTCCTCTTTTGAGAAGGCTCTAACAGCGGCTTCACTTAGTGGCATCCACCTGGTAATGGCCACCACAAAGAACTGATTGGATATATTTGAAAACTGGAACTGTAAAACTTTGCATTTGGAAGAAAAAGCATGTAAGTATACAGAGCAGAGCCTGCCTGCGGGCCAACTAACTTCTCACTGATCAGAATTCAGGCCTGTTCTCAGTGTAAACGTGTATCAGCTAATGACATACAGCATAAATCTGGATATGAAACTGCAGAAGATTCTAATACACATATATACAATTGTGGCATTTTAAAGTACAGAATAATTGGAAATATCACAGCTCTCAGTTTAATTTAAAATTTCCATTGCTGGTTTCCAACATGCCATATATGCCACATAAATAGATACTTAAATATGTGTCTTCCTCCACCAGCCATCGCCTATGTCTCCTAGAACTGGAAATGCTAACCATAGAGATTTGTCCCAAGTGAGCAGGGGAACTCTAAGTGTCCTCAGCAGAAACTTTTCTCTAGCAAGTTTTGGCAGTATGTATCTAGCAACTTGCATATTTCCAAAAGATATGGCATTCTGTTCTGTCAGGATGCAATTATCTAGGAGGACGGGACTATGTATTTCAGCAAAGTATGCATTCAGCTGAAATTAACAGTACCTTTTACCTCTACACCAGAATTCTGTACACTTAGTTGCTCTTAGTATCACTTCCTCAATAACATAAGGGACTGTTTCAAAGAGTAAGAACTGAAGAAGGCTTTACCTCTGTCTTTTCAGGAGGTGAGTGTTTTTATTCTGCATTGCTGTATTTATTCAAACATTGTCAGGCAGCCAATGTAAGAAACTCCAGTCATAACTATTAGATCTAAAACCTCAGTTACAGTATGCATGTTGAATGCTATCCCATATTGGAGGCAATTTTCTGTCTCAGAAATTCATCCTAATTTTCTGTATTACAGAATCATATATACGTACAAGAATGTGAGAGTAGAATTGAACAATTTTTTCTTTCACCCTTTATTATCACACCTTTAGTATGATGTTTTCCTCACATCTTTATGAATAACTTAAATTGATTCCACAAAGAGCACTCAAGATGTAAAGTTCCTTTTTTTCGTATTATTTAGAGGTTTAAGCCTAGGAGTAGAATTTCAAAAACCTACGCTTACATCTTAATAACAGTCTCATAAGCACCTTCTTTTCTGTTCATTTAGTTATTTATATATATGAATTTTTTATTCTTCCCAGAGTCACCACCACTTTGGATGAGGAGAGCATCTTAGCTCTTCTCTCATGTTTAAAGTAGGAATCCATGAGAGCTCCAATTCATGCAGCAGTGTTCACCGCACACATCCAGTTCAGCAGAAAACACAACAGCCTCACTTATTATCACTAATAAACATGATCTGTGGTGCCACACATCTTTACATAATATGTTAGTACCTAACACATAAAGTGGGAAAGCGTGTCCCGTTCTCTCCTCAGCTTGAACTGGGCTACGTTGTACCTACCAGTACAGCAACTTTAACCAGGAGGGTACCAGGATACTAGCAAAGTTGGTGAAGTCATCCTACTATTCAGAAAGAGATGTGGGCTTCATGGAGGACAGTGTAAAGAGATTGCTGCGAAAACATGAGATTGCTGCCCAGTGAATAAGAAACTCTCCAAGAGGAAATTCTTCTAGCAGTTCTTGTCCTCATTACTTACCTTAATTCCTCTTTACGTACATTGGCATTTGATTCTACCGTTCAAGGACTTACTGGAGAAAATGGAAGTGAAATAGGAAACAGTTTGGGGACTGCAGAATGTACAGAATATGGATGATTCCGAAACCTCTTTGACAAGCATGAACCATAAGATTACCTTTTAATTTCCCACACTAAACATATTATATGCTGGCAAAAAAAACCCATGGAATAAATGAAAGACGTTTTATTTTTAAATAAAGCCCACTTGATGAGATATTGCAAAATCACAACTTTTTTTTGTCTTGGCCTTAAGTATGGTATTTAACTGAGTAACTACTCAAGTCCCATAAACTGCATGAAGACAACGGGTTGGATAGACTTTTGTGTTGGTTAAATCATATTTTTTCCCATACAAACACTGCTTTACTAGAGCAATATAGTGAAGTATAAACTCCACTGGGGGGGC
>KL272718.1:4914-22682 GCA_000699545.1 Podiceps cristatus
CATTACCCAGACCAGGTTGCTCAGAACCCCATCCAACCTGGGCTTGAAGGTGTCCAGGGATGGGGCATCCACCACCTCTCTGGGCAACCTGTTCCAGTGCTTCACCGATTGTTTTTCATGATCTGATACAGAATGTGCTCCTAAGTCTGGGAGCTGAACCTGGACCCAAACGCTACCCTTGCCCTGGCTGGATGCGCTACCCATAAAGCTCAGTCAATGCGCCCTTTGCCCACTGTCTTTTCCATGTGGGCTGTGACTGATCTTCTAAAGGGTGGCAGTGACAACTCTGACCCAAGATGGCCGTGTGGTTACAACACCATCGCAGCAAGGAGGTGTCTTCTGTCCACCACCATGATGAGTCTTGCCTGGAAACCCCATCGTCTGCTCTCCATGTCCAGGTTTTACCCACCCTTTGTACAAAAAGCGGGTGGGCAGGCTAAGCATCCAGACTCCTCCTCTGCTCAAGGAGAGGCACAAAATCCACTAGAGGGAGATTCAACCCGCCGTAAAAACTGATCCCTCCCTAGGCAGGTGTAGTAAGTGACGGCAAAGAGCGGTGCCTGTGCCCTCTCCCGAATGCACGGGACACAGCCCTAAGAGTTAGAAGACTGCAGTCAAGTGTGCTGAATCCCGTGCTAAATAGTTAAATAGCTAAATAAACCCTTTCAGCTATCTTCATTCATGAAGCCAAGGCATTTTAACTCTGGCTTGGAAGAGCAGGTTCCAAAAATGAGCAGTTTAGCTTCTGTGATCCATTTAGACCTTGGTCTCTTCACTGGGAGCGATGACAGGACTAGACATGGCAATGACATTTTTATGTGACAACTTCTTCACTTAAAATGCAGTGAGCTATCGCTTCCTTGTGACAGTTCAGGTAGGCAATCTGTGTATAGATGGTAGGACAGTTTCAAATTATTTTAATTTTTTACAAAAAAAAAAAAAAAGTCCTATTTCTTTTCTATTTTTTATCACCTATTCTAAAGGAAATGTCTGGATGTTCAAAACTCAGTTACTGGGATTTGAACAGGATATACACCTTTGACCTTGAATTTTAAAATACACTATATAACACAACTCCCTGCCATCTAGTTCCTATCATACCTTCATCATTTGTCATAGAAAATTTTTTGATTGACTTAACATAGATACTTAACATACATATGCTGGAGCTGAAAGAGCCAGTTCCTCAACTGGTAGAAGTCAGACTAGTTCTATTAACATAAATTGAAGCTGACTGATTTATACCAGCTGACAAAGGAGTCCAGTATCTAAGAAAAATCTGAAAGGCCCTTACATTTTACCTGACACTTACAGAGGTTTTAATCAAATTCTACATTTGCTTGTTTGATTTTTGGCATAAGAGATCTTTTTTTCTCAGTATTTATTGCGCCTCAGGATAAAAATAAAGCAATAAAGTGTTACAATTCCTGAGTAAGATATCTATGTGATAATTAAAAACAAAAATAGCTCTGACCAATAGCCAAATCAAACTGTCAGTTGCCATACACGTGAAAGCAGTGACATCTTATTATATAGAGGGCTCACATATTCACTCCCTCCTCAGTAAAAGACTTTTCATGACATGGAGATAACTACACATGGGAATAGAAATATTTATCCAGATGAAAACTAATGCTAGCTATTTTAAAATATTAATAAACATTTTTGAGACTTTATTATCTGAATTTCCTGATGCAATCATAGGAAAGACTGAAAAATAAGATCCCGAATCTTTAAAATTTCACTACATAATTAGTGATCTCCACAGACTTCTATCATTTATGCTAACAGTGTGATGGAAGTTGAAAATACAGTTTTGAATATCAAGACATTACCTCTGGCTAAGGAAATGCCAGTGTCATAAATCACTAAGGAAGGGCGAGAGGGTATTTTGAAAAACTGTAATGATATATCAGTTTTGTTCTTGGATTCATCCCTAGGCATTTGTTATAGGCTATGTGTTGATAAGGACAGTGGGCTTGATGGAGCTTGGTCTGATCCAGTAAAGTTAGGATTGTGCTCTTCTCTTCAGCTAAGGATAACTGAACAACATGTGACCTCATAAGATGTAAACAAATTCAAACCTCAAAAATGCTATCAAAACAGGATTGTAAATTGATTGAAAATTTTTACTTGAAGTAATTTCTATAAAGTTCATAGTGTTTCATTTAAATTCTCTGATTTTTCAATGAAATTTTCAAAGAAATCTAAAGGAATGAAAGGCAAGAATATAAGGGGGAAAAAAAAGAAAGAAAACAGTACATTTGGCAATATTAACAAAATTTTAGCTTTTTTTTTTTTTAATTTTCCAATGAGATAGAAAACCAGCAAATTTTCACACTGAGTATTTTAAAAAGATATTTCAAATTCTGAAGAACTAGCCATTTTCATGAGTGAAAGAAGCACTTACAGATCCATCAGAATCAGAAATACCTTTTTTCCCACATGATCCTGGCATTTGCACAACAGCTGGCAATATTGGCACTTCCAGTCTGTAGAGTGACTGGATCTCTGGGAGTCCTGAAGGTCTCATAAATCTTCTTAGACAATAGGAAAGCATTGGTTTTGTGCCCTTGCTCTCTACCCAACCTACTATTTGGGATATATCAACGTATGACATCTAAATTCCAGAAACCGCATGCTGTAATTTGTGCAAATGTACAAATGCAAACAATAGAAAAGAGGGAATCCCATGAGGCAGGGCAAAGACTATTTAAAGGAATGGTATCTAATTCATATATACTACAATTTATTTTATAGCCAAACTGTAAATAACTTTTTGTTGTAATATGTCATGAGGCACAAGAACATATGCTGTGCTGAATTCCAAACATATGACCTCTGCTGCATTCCTTTCATCTACTCATTATATAATTCTGTCAGCAAGAACAATCAAGTTTGATGTGCATAAGTGTTCACAGGATTGTGCTTAGATATTCTGAAGGTTCATTCCCTTAATTCCCTCCCATTCTTTTGCATGGGAGAGTAGTTAATCTCATAGAATGGTAAATATCAGATTTTTTTTTTTTTTTGTAAAATTACTATAATAGTTCAATTATTTAATTGTGAACCATTATTTTCTCCAGAAAAAATGATCAGCAATACTGAAATTTCTTAGTTAATTTCCATAGTAATTCAGGATACGCATTTCTTGTCTGAGCTGACAGAAATGGAATGTCAATTCCTGCAGCTTTACAGCATTCAACAGAAGTTGGTCAATACACATCCAAAAAAGAGCTGTTTTTTAAGATCACATCTTTCCATAGATCCCTTCTGACACACCAATAACAAACATAACTCACAGAAGTAATCACAGGTACAGGCTGGGCGGTGAATGGCTCGAGAGCAGCCCTGAGGAGAAGGACTTGGGGGTATTGGTGGATGAGAAACTTAACTTCAGCCAGCAATGTGTGCTGGTAGCCCAGAAAGCCAACCATGTCCTGGGCTGCATCCCCAGCAGCGTGGCCAGCAGGTCGAGGGAGGGGATTCTGCCCCTCTGCTCCGCTCTGGTGAGACCCCACCTGGAGTCCTGAGTCTGCTCTGGGACCCCCAACACAAAAAGGACGTGGATGTGTTGGAGTGGGTCCAGAGGAGGGTCACAAAAATGATCAGAGGGCTGGAGCATTTCTCTTATGAGGAAAGGCCGAGAGAGTTGGGCTCATTCGGGCTGGAGAAGAGAAGGCTGTGGGGAGATCGAGCCTTCCCATACCTACAGGAAGGATGGAGAGGGACTTTTTACAAGGGTGTGTAGTGAAAGGACAAGGGGGGAATGGTTTTAAACTAAAGGATTTAAACTAAAGGACAAGGGGTAACAGTCTGAAGTTGAAAGAGCGTAGATTTAGATTAGATATTAGGAAGAAATTCTTCACTCTGAGGGTGGTGAGGCACTGGCACAGGCTGCCCAGAGAAGCTGTGGATGCCCCATCCCTGGAAGTGTTCAAGGCCAGGTGGGATGGGGCTCTGAGCGGCCTGGTCTAGTGGAAAGGTGTCTCTGCCCATCCATGGCAGGGGGGTTGGCACTAGATGATCTTCAAGGTCCCCTCCAACCTTAATCATTCTATGATTCTATGGTTCTATGATCTTAATGAATTCAAGTTGAGCATGAAAAGGGGTTTATAGATAATTCAAATTCCACAGTGATCAGAGCATCATGTTACAGAAGTTAGCATGTTTTAGATTAATAATTATGGTCTTGCTATATTTTCTAACACTTCTGAACATATGAGAGCACTTTTTAACCTGAACAACTAACACTTAGCTAAAGCATTTCTAATGGTGAAGGTTTACCTGATCAAATAAAAACAATCTAGGTATCTACATCTCAGTTAGTTACTCCAGGCTCCTGTTACAGTCAATAGAAAGAAGCAGGCATTTCATTCTTTTCCGAACAGTGCCCAAAACAGGTCAGATGAACAGTGACCTCAGAGTACCTATTTCTCTCTATATCACTATGTAGCATAAGAAAGCATAGCTCTGGGAGTTTCACTGTTCTTACTGTATTCTCTAGAGCTTAATTTTCACCCATATTTTGATATGTTTATCCAAACAAAATGGAAACGTAAGTTGGCCTTCCGTTTCAGACATTGTGAATCAGTCAAAATCTTTCATGGCTATTAAAAAATGAGTTTTCTTTTAGTATCTGATGCTCTTCTTTTTCTTTTCAAATAAACCATCCTGCATGATACCTTGCCTTCAACTTCTCTTTTTCCTTTGAAGTAGTAACAATTGTATCTGAAGAACAGGAGAGCTAATGTCTTATAACTAATAGTTTGTAATATTTCATCTGAATTTATCTGATTCAGTCTGTCTTAGGAGAGCTGGAACTGAAGACAAAGACCCTGGTATAGATATAATATATGCACGTGTTTATTCCCCTGAAGCCAACACATTTGCAGTGTCACAAAAGAGAACAGAATCATGCCCCAGATGCCAGTGCTCCAGTCTCCAAAATTTTCTGATACCTTCTGTATACCTAATTACATCTACTGTTAAATTTTTTGTCTAGGAGATATATAGATGAGTCAGGTTCAAAGTCAGTTTTACAGGTACTGCTTTATATAAACTGCAGTTGGTCCAACACAAAGAATACCTCTTTCTAGGCAGAAGCAGGAACTCAGCCATAAGTCTCTTCAGGAATCACCTGGACTATTCAAAGAATAGTTGCTCTGGCGTGATTTGTTCTCGTTTTTCATAGAAACATTTTGAAAAGTTCTGGAATGGAAACAGGAAATTTCTTAACATCTTGGAATTTTTATGGGAGGGGAACATCTTTTCCCCTTCAGTTTTATGAATAGCGGCTTTTACTTTTTTAGCTACATATTTATAATTGATACAAGTGAGTATGATAAGATAAACGGAATACTTGATGGATCACTTACCAGCATCAGCTGTGAAAGAAAAAATCATTTTGTTAGAGCAGAAAGTAAAAGACTAATTAGTCAGAGTTTCTTCTAGTTCTGAGATCCAAATTAGTCTGAAATATCAAAAAAAGTGAGGATAAATGTATTTATGTTTATATAACCAACATTAACAGAAGGATCTAAGTATTGGCTATTTGCTGGCCACAGGTTAGAAACATCACCAGCATGTTCATACCCCAAACTGATGATTATTCAGGAAATCCATTCTAGAATAAAACAAATTCGAATACTTACATTTGATATACAGGAAAAGAGAAAAAGGTCTGCAATTCTCATAAAAATTCAACACAGAAAAGGGGGGGATGTCTATTTTATTTTTAAATTGAGAGCCAGCCATTTGGCCCCAGAGAGTGATTAGTGCTTAATAAGCCCAGAATCAACTACTCATAGCAATTTTAAGTTCCCAGGCTTCCTGCAGAAATCTCATCTTTGACTTTCCTCCTTGGAAAGCTGCATAACCTCTTCAGCCAAGTGGCAAAATGAAGGAGAAGGGGCTCCAACAGACATGGAAGTCTTTCAGTGGAGCTGGGCAGAACAGGACTCCCAGTAACCCCCCACTACCTGCCTGTCCAGTCCTTCTGCCAGACAGAGAACATGGACAGTGGTGCAGTGCCTCTCACTACAGCTTCCAAAGAAAGGCTCAGCAGAAAGTCACCCAGGCAAGCCACGCGCGAAAGAAGCCTTTTCTGGACTGCCAAGAAGCTATGTGTCAGGGCAGAGCTGGAGAGAGCCCCTGCGCACAGCCGCCCTCCCGGCAGCCACCGGACTGCCACCTCGTGCAGCATGCCCTCTTCCAGACACCACACTTAATGGCATGGCATAACACCAAGCACAGGTCTGGCCCATTTTTCCCGTCTACCAGACATCTGCCACCACTTTGGGCAGAAGCAGGAGCTGCTCTTGAAACAGTCTGCTCTGGGTGCCTCCCGTACCACAGGCTGCCCCCTCCGAGCGTATCGGGATGCGTACCCAGCCGCCCGTGCGCACTGACTCCGCACCTCCTATTCAGGGTGCGGGTGTATGTATCGGCCTCCTTCCTACCCATTTCGGCCTTGGCCCTCCCACCTTGCAGTCCCATCACTCAAGATGGCCAAACCATGGCACTGAAAAATCAAGCACTTCACACAGCAGGCATGTCTACTGTAAAGGCAAGTGCAGAGAAAGAAAAGAAGGGAAATATATTTTTAGCTAGTCACATAGTGGTAGAAACGCGGTGATTTGCAGGTAGAAGTAAATATTGCAAGGTAGTTGACTAAAATCCGTCTGCAGAGGTGTTCCAAAATGCCTAGAGGCTGCAAAATATTTTCAATAATTTTGCCAGGTTTCTTAACTCTTTGTGTTCAAACCAATTATTACCATTATTTATTTGTTTTCCGATGGTCTTTGAAAACATCTAGACACGTCATATGTAACACAAGTGTCATAAATTGGGCACCAGCCTGAATTTCCTTCACCCAAACCTATCATCTCACCTACACCAGAGAAACCTCTTTAATATTTCCAATGCATGGCTCAGCCAGTCTAGACACATCATATGTAACACAAAATGTCATAAATTGGGCACCAGCCTGAATTTCCTTCACCCAAACCTATCATCTCACCTACACCAGAGAAACCTCTTTAATATTTCCAATGCATGGCTCAGCCAGAATTTGCAAGTACCGAACATCTCATAAGAACGCCAGATCTTATCGTACGTTCTGACTAAAAAGGTTTAGCAAAGTCTGGATAAACAAGCAGTGTTTTAGTTGCCTTACTAAACCATATTTTCGAAGTTCACCCATCACTGATCATAGTCTGATAGCTTGTCAGAGATCATTGCGAAGAATTCCCCACTGTAAATAAAAGCTGTATGAACACAACTAGTTATAATACTTTGGATTTAAATGGATGTATTTTTGGCAAGAGGGTACTGTCAACATTTATCAGGGAGATGGGTGTACTTTTTATGTTGTTTTGGTTCCACAGTAATTTGGACAGCAAAATGAAATTTCCTTGTAATGAGTACAAAGCCACCTGCTTTGTCTCTTTGGAGGAATTTAAAATATTTAGCATATGAGGTATAAGTATATCAGAAGAGTTCTCATAAATATCAGCACCAAAGCTGTCTAGGCATAGAGATCTCCTGAGTAAAAGAAACAGTATTTAATAGCTCCCTTAATCTCACTTAATGTTAATGGACAATTGGAGGAAACGACTCATCTGGAAATTACTTTAGCAAATTAAATGTGGCCAAACATGTTTGCTTAAGTGAATCTGAAAGCAAGTCATCCATCTTACACAGGATTTTAGAGAAGTATCCAAAGTCCGAAGACTGTGTGTCAGTTTAGTAAACGAAAGTCACTTATGAGCTCACATCAACATATTGCATGCTCAATCCATGCCTAGCCAGAGCTCAATAACCAGTCTCTTAGCCAACAAACTCCACTTATAACGACTGAACCTCAAATATTTATAAGAAACATAAGCTTTTCAACATTGTGATAACTCCATACATGTTGTTTGATGTTTTTAAAATTATTTTCTCCTGATGAGACTTGCTCAAGTTCATTGCTGATGTTTTGTACAGTGCTATCAAGCCAAATGCTAATTATTATGTATATTATGCCATCTTCCACTTCCACAAGGACATCAATGAATTTCCCAAATATATTCAACTCTCATTTAATTAAAAAAATGTTCCCATACAGCATAAAAATATGTGTATTTAACAACCTTCCTTTCTACTCAGTATATCTTAAAGTGATAAGGTGAATTACTCGGTATCATTTTACTAAGAAAGAAAGTGAGGTACAATGCAAGTAACTGATTTGCAAAAGATACCTATAAGCATTGTCCTGAACCCATGATCTGTCATTAAAAACAGTAGCACGTTGCACTTCTAACCACTTCTAACCTACTGAGGGGGCATGCAGTGATCTGACAGCAGATGTGAAAAGCTGTAAAGGCCATAGTTTGTTTTAACGTAGAACACAACTCTGTCAGGGAAGGCATTGGCACAGGACACTACGGAGGCCAAATGTATATGCATTCAAACATTATATAGGTACCTGGAAGGTATGTTCATTGGTGGGTATCAGCATCATGGAGATGGTGGGATCTCTGTCTCAGGAAGTCTCTGAATTGCTAATTGTCAGAAAAACTGTACTGGGGAGACATTACTGTACATACGGTCTGCTTGAAACTCTTCAGTAAGCATCTGGCAACTGCTGTTGGAAAAATACTAGACTGTCCAGAAAAGCTACTCTTATGTAAACTTCCACTAAAGAACCAAGCAGATCAGTGGAAATGTTGCAGACAGGGAGGATGTAAGTTTGAAAAGTTGTGGGCCTCATTTATTTCATACTTGTCTTTTCTTCCTGCACACATTCTTCGTCTTTTTAAGGTTCGAGACTTCCATTTCAATTAAATGTAAAATTTGTGTAAATAAAATCTGCGTATACTAATTTGTTGGGTTTTATAAGTTAAATGAGTAGCTTGTATAACCCTTTTCTTCATCACTTGTTTTAGCCCTTGAACTTCCATGTGAAGTTTTGATCATCAACTTAAAATCACCTCACAAAGTAAATCAGAGAACATTTTTGACGGTAGAAGACCGCATTCATGCCTAGCAAATTACAATCACTTTTAGTTAAATTGCACTCAGTATGAATTTTGACTGGAGTGTTTATTAACTTTGAAATGGATAAACAAATTTTTAAGTGCCTACTGATAACTCCATTTAGGTATGTGATGATAAATTAATTCTTCATGTAGCTCTCTGGAAACCAGGGGGGATGAATTTGATCTGTTTAATTTCTATTTGAGAGGAAAGATTTGGAACTGTATTATACATTGGTTTCCAAGCACTCTCTATATTTTAGCACTATAACTATTATAAAAAATATGTATATGTTGATTATATGATGAAAAAAAAAGAGGTACCTAAGCTACACATAATACATCAAAAGAGGACTGCAGGATTCAGGGACCTATGCAAATTATTAGAAAGAAAATAATTTAAATTCTTTTTTAATTTCTGTTATTTCAGAAGAAGATCTAAATGTTGACATGGATACATTCTTCATAATTGCTCTAATATACTAAAAGAATTATTGGTATCCTGGAAGTAGAAGATGATCGGTCACCACAGTGGGGTGTTAAAAGGCCAAGTTCAGCCCTAACATAAATCAAATTCCACTGTAAATCAACAGAATTAGATATATTTTATAAAATTATTTCATTTAGATTATTGACTCACAGCTTTGCAGGCAGACAGTACACTTGTTTTGCAAAAGCAAAAAAAATACACTCAACTTCTAAAACTATTTTCTAGCAGTATTGTTGTGTATACATAACTTCAAACACATTTTAAAAACTGTCGTAACTAAGTTTATACACAATATTTTACTTTTTTAGCCAAACATTCTACTATAGAAGTTCATGTGTTTCTAGGTTTCATTATTGTTATGCTATTACAAAGAATCTAGAAAATAAAGCTGAAGATGTAAACACTGAATTAAGCTTGAGCTCCTCATTTTTCCAGAATTCCTCAGATAAATTTAAAATCAGATTAGTATCATATCTTTGGACATTTGGTTCATGTTCTTTACAGTTCTTATGTATTTATCAGCTTTTCATTGAAGAAGTCTCTGGTGTATTTTTAATCTCTTTTCAGTTCATATTTTTTCAATTTTCAGTTGATATGAACGATAGATATTTAAACACAGTTTGCAGTTGAATTTAAAGAAGCTGTTTCTCTTACTCAGGCTAAACTTATGTAAACATAAACCATTGTTCTTCAAATTAGGAACAGAACTTCTTAAATAAAAGAATGAAATCTAGAGTATGTCTTGAAGAAAGAGAGGCAAACAAGTTAAAATAATTACTCTGATTCATGCAAAAACATCTCACATTTAGTTTTAGTTTTCACTTACCGCTGAGTAAACTTATCCTTTCTTATATATCCTTTGCTATGAAATGAAGAATATCTGACATGCAGGACAAAGAAATGTATACAACACAATGAGTAGCTTATGATTTAATCAAGAAAATCTTACTTAATGTAGAATCAGGCCATGGCTGAGTAAATCATAATCTAATCATATCCAAATACAGTATAACTTCCCTTTTTGATGGTAAATAATTCAATGTGGGAAGTGAAACAAGGAAGGATAAGTTGTTAGGACCGGGCAAGTATTGCAGGGGAACTTCCATCTGGCTTCACCCTCACACAACCACAATTTTTCACAGCAGTGCAATGCCAACAAAAATAACTAATTTACTCTGTAAACCTTGAGTAAAGTTTTTGGTGAATCAGGTCCAAATGTCTTTTTGCATGGTAAGAAGACTCGTGATAGGGCTTGTTCTCTCAACAATTACTGGCATGCTTAGAAGTACTTCTAGGATAAGGCACTATTTTTCTTAGACTGAAAGTGTCCAACTTTACTAATACATTAGCAAGACTCGTTTCCTATTAGTACCTTGCCCTCTCCCCCATTTTTTCTGTTCTGAAACTCAGAAAAAAAAAAAAAAAAAAAAAAAGGATTATATTTTTAAAAACTTCCTGGATTCTGAAGTTTGTACTTCAGCTGTGGCTTTGTCACTGCTTTACTACTAGAAAGCACAGCGAAGAGTCACGGTTCAGTTGCTGCTTCCTCGTTTCTCTGCAGGGGAAACTTAATCAAGTTTCCTGGCACAATTTCTTTCCCCGCTCTGCTCAGTTGCACTGAGCACTGCGGTGGCAGTAGGCTCAGGTTTACCCACCTGCACAGCAATGGAAATACTGGCTAGACTTGTCTCTGTTTCCTTTTTTACATTGTGGTCTAAATTATGTGTATGCTGTGCAGGGAGGAAATCAACTTCTACCTATGAAATCTCTCCTGGAGATCTGATGTCCCCAGTCTTGTGTAGTACACCAAAGAAGGAAAACAGAGGTTTTAGCATAAGTCTAGACTGCGTATGCAGACACATTTGTATCTTCTCCGGGTTAGCAGTCCATAGCATATATAACCAACGTGCCAACTGTTTTTTCCCTTGCTGGCTGAAAAACGCAGCAACACATGAAGCATACCAAACACTTGGAGAAATCTCAAAGCAACACAGCAGGCTCCACCCTGCCCGTGTCGGTCAAGAGAGTGGGAGTCCTCTGTCAGGAGATGTTGCTACAGCTTGTGTTAGAGACCTGATAACAGCAGCAGACCCAAATCTTCCATGCATCCAAGTGACATTTAACTCATCTTGAGTTGTAGCTCACACAAAAATTTCAGGGAGCTCATGTCTGACCCTTCACCCATTAACAAAAACCAATTACTCAGGCCAAAGCTCTCTTCAGAAAAGTAACTGAATATTATGCCAAGCCAATTGTCCCTTTGTGGAGAGCAGAGAAGCAGGTAGCTGTGTGATAGATTAAAACCAAAATTGCTATTCAGCCTAAAATAGTTTATAAACAGCTAACTACTATAGAAAATTGTAAATCTAATTGTTGACGTGAGGGCTTTTGGCAAATCCATGTGATATCTCTGCTCTACTGTCATGCTCAGTCTGACGGCTGCCATTGCCTGACAGTCATTTCAGTAAACATGATTATTATTTTTTTCTCC
The DNA here is from genome assembly GCA_000699545.1 of Podiceps cristatus. Lineage (NCBI taxonomy): Eukaryota > Metazoa > Chordata > Aves > Podicipediformes > Podicipedidae > Podiceps > Podiceps cristatus. Next base: position 16,916 of record KL272718.1, read on the forward strand.
TATAGGTAACAATAATATTTTAAACTTACAGCGTATACATTTCCTTTTCCATTTATAACAATAAAAGCATCCACCTCTTGAAGAAATGCTATCTATATTTACAAAGTGGGGAGGGGGAGGAGGGACGTTTAAATACCAATATCTTGGCAACCAATAAAAAGATAAAAGAAACAAAATAGTTCCAATTACAATGTGTATTTTTTTTACAAAAGGTACTGAAAATGTGCACAGAAAAATGAAGAAACTGGTCACTCACACCTCTTCCTCTCAAGAAATACATCAGATGCTTAAAGGTTTTAGACAGTTAGGGTGGAATCCACTTCAACTAAATTTAGCACCTAAAATATGCCCAAATTCTTCTTCTTGATGCAAAGTCCTAATGTCCAAGGTCTCTAGAGCTGCAGCAGAAAGAGGCAGATGCCTCTGATAGGCAGATGCCTATCTTATCAGCCTAAATTAGATGAACTGGATTTCATCCCTAGGTTTTTCATCCTAATATCCCACTTGCCCTCCTCTGATCCTGGAAGTATTCTAGGGTGTGTTTGAGGAATTATTTGGGAGTTATAAAGCCAAGGACTACTTGAGTATTTTATCAAAAAGCTAGAATCAAACAGTGGGAAAACTTCCCTTCAGTCCCAATATACAGCTCATGTTGCAGTTAGAAGGAGGAGAATCAATGTTTCTGTAATGGGTGTTTATTTTTAACCCCAAATTTTTCATTCTTTCATTGTAAAATGGGGAGGATGGATACAGGCCATGTATACTGCAGGAGGAATTAATTTCCAAAGAGAAGACTGCACCATGGTTTTCTCCCTGGATCAGAGCCAGCCACCTTTTCCCCTGGGTGTGCCAGGAGTCATTCACTGGAATAAGGAGTACAGCCGCCAGCCGCATCCCCCTGAAAGATCAGGCCCTCAGGAATCTGACCCAATTGCTGCCAAAAATGATACAATGGCTGAAGAACATGTGATTTTTTTTATTGTTTAATTTTATTGTTTAATTTTGTTCTTCGCGACTGGAAACAGCAACTGCAAGTCACACTAATGTTGCCTAGGGAAGGGACAATATCTGAAGCCACCCAAATGACAGCAACCACATCCCAACACACTGTGCCTAGCAGCACATGTTCTTGACTCCGGGAAATCCCATGTCAGTAGATGTGAAATGTAAAAGAAGTGCATAAGCTCTATTGTTGGATCCTCAGCTGATTAAAAGAAAGGAGTCAGTTCACTGAAGTCAGTGAAGCTGCAATAATTTATATTAGCTCAGAACCCAGCCTTAAGCTTCTTTAATGCATGTGGTTTTATTTCTTAATAATTTATTAAGCATAGTTTAAAAGACAAATCATTGATGGTGATTCCTGTCAGAGAGAAAGCTTTCATGCTAGCTGCATTGTATCTGACAAGGCAACATATACAGTGGTCCAGCTTCTATTGTAGACAAAGAACAGGATTCAATTGCTTAAACATTGGCATCTGTTGCCACTTGAGACATCTCAGGCGACCTCACCTGGTCTCCAGCTGCCTGTCTAGAAGGACACAGGTCTCTTGTAAGTCCTGTGACATACCTGTCAGCCCCATGCAGATGTCTCGGGTACCCTGGGGCATATCAAACAGCACTAGACACTCATGTTCAAGCTACTGGATCCCTCCCAAGGTCTGCAAGGATAGCCAAAACAATGTGTATTGCACAGCTCCTCTTGATTTGTTGTCTACTTCTTTTACTGTTTTAAAAAACCTTTGCTACCAGACTTGAATTTACTGGCATTTTTAGTAAGATAAATTTATAAAGCAAAAGGAGTTTTTTGCAATGCTTTACCTGTGCTGGGGGCTATGCAAAATATTAAATATTATGCAGCTCAGTAGGTCAAAAATAAAGCAAATAGGTACCTCAGCATTCTAACCCCGTGGCAGATTACCTTTTGTAAAAACAAAAGCTTGCTAAAATGACAGATTTTATTTACAAGTTTACTAGAATTGGAATTAATTCCCCCGAACTTTGGGAAAAGGATTTAGCACCAGACTGCAGATATCTGAGAACAAAATGTAGGTAGGTATTCCCATGTGAGACTGGTGTGAAAGCTCTCACTGTAGTGGATGGAATCTATGTCTCAATTTACACACAGCATGAAGCATCATATTCTACCTCCTACTAAATGGTTCAGATCTTCTGTAGAACCACATTGCATCTGATGGACAATGCCTCATGCATTTTACACCATCCCTGATTGCAGTAGATACTTGCGTTTAACAATTGTGTTGTGGAGTATGGAGTCTAGAGAACATCCTGAAAAGGGCACCTAAGGCTGGAATCACTCACAGGAACCCAGTAATAACTTATGTGTCCTATGGTGTCTTGGACATCCACAAGGGCTGGAAGACATGGCACAGAACTTCCAGATTAATCCATGGCTGGAAGTCAGTTTAGATAACTTTAGTCATCTTAAAAATCGTAGAATCATAGAATAATCCAGTCTGGAAGGGACCTTTAAAGGCCATCTAGTCCAAACCCCCTGCTATGAGACATCGCCCTGGGCTGACAAACAGTGGACAAAAGCAAGCACTTTCAGGATTCAGTTCATTGGATGTATTAGAGATGTGTACATTATAGCAAGGTAAATCATGCACTTGCAACGCATATTTTCCCCCACTGGCTATAGAACTAGTCTAAGATGACTAATGGATGCATGGACATCCACAGTGAAGGATGCATATGGTTAGAAGAATCCCTATAATTTCACATTTTTTTAAAAAAAATGCATGGTTAAGCAACTTTTTTGGTCTAGTCTTGACTTACATATTAATAAACTGATTTGTTAATGACATTGTGACAGCTCTGGACAAATCTTTTAACAATGCTTACATTTCTGGGTGTAAAGATTTCATTGTTCATTGAACAGAGAAAGTTATTGGAATCACTGAGGCAGTACCTTCTTGCCCACCTAATTACCTTTCTGAACAACTACAGTTGTCTAGATGATTAATGTTTTTTTGAGTATTTAGATTATTTTCATGTGGAGCTTTTCCCCGAGACCAAACTTCTCATGGACTCATCTGTATTTCTCTTAGTGCAACAAAATCAAGTTCAAGTTGTCTTAATAACAAAGTCAGTACAGTTATTAAAAAAAAATTTAAATAATTCCTGTGGGTTTGCTTTGGAAGAGGTGCTGGATTTAAATATTAAAGACTCAACAGTATTAAAGGCTACAAAACAACAATATCATTGAATTGAATAGATTCTAGAGAGCATTTTGATATATAATTTATATATCTAAATTATTTAGTACTTATGCAAATTAGTCTATTATGAAGCACCCCTGTGCTGTGAATGGCACTTCAGCCCATGGACCCATCAACTGGTAATAAAATAAATATTGAGATAAAATTTGGTTTTAGTTTAAATTTATGTATACTGATGGCATTAAGCTGCAGAGAAAGTTCGAGAGCAGAGTGCTTCCTTTCGTGCTAAAGATTTAAGAAAAAGGTCATCTATGCATCCAATGAAAAGGCTTTAATAATGTGAATGTTCTGAAGTAAATCTCGGTCAGAATTACAATTTGTGCCATCATGGGCTTCAATTGAACTATGAGGATTTTTTGTAGTCGGTGTTGTACATAAAAAGTGCTAGTCTGCCCTGGAGATCTAGGCATCTAAATGGGCAGAATAAAGAAGTAAATTCTGGTCTCCATTTAAACATTGGTAAAGGCTGTCACAATACCAGGCATGATCAGAAAAAAAAACAAGATGAGAACCACAGACCATCCTTCTCTTCAAAACAGTAAGGAACAATGTTAGTTTGCCTAACTAAAAGAACAGAAGGAAAGACAGAGCTTATCAACACTAAGCTGTCATTATTACCATAGATTTATCTGAGTGCTCTCCTCATTCACTGTTTTAAAACAGCAGGACAGTACCAATGAAACTTAAACTCCTTTCGGGAAATTACTTCCTACTCATTGGGTGGATATTTCAAGGGATTGTGAACATCCAACTCTGGGGGAGCAATGAAAGTACGTCAAACTTTTTGTAAGAAACTCAAGCAGCATACATGTTGGCAACCACGATTTCTAGCAAGATGTAAAAAAAAAAAAAAAAAAAAAAAAAAAAAACCCAAGCAAGATTTTGAGATGTAAAAAAAAAAAAAAAAAAAAAAAAAAAGACCTAGCAAGATCTTGCTGTGATTTAGTTCATCTTTGATGTGATTAAGACAATATTATTGATCTGGAATAAACCATAGTTTTACTACATGGGAATGAAACAAAGGTCAAACATCATGTGTCAAGAAATTTCCTTATGCTGGCCCTAGTAGGTCACTACTAGGTAAAACTGAACACAGAAAAAAAGCTGCTAAAATGCATGTATTTTAGACAGAAAGCTTTCAAAGAGTACAAGAATGCAGCACCAGAGGGGATTTTGTGGGTCATCAAGTCTGCTCCCTAGCTGTCTAATTAGAGTTTTCTGTCCTTTTGACTGGAATAACCTTTCAAAGCTATACTAGAACCTCACTTTGGTATCAGGACTTTGGTTTACTCAGTTCTTTAGTCTAAAGAATTTTTCTCCCTCTCTACTGTATATTTCCACATATACATTCTTTCATTTGTATTATTTGGAGTAATCACATCCTCTTTACACCTACTCTCCACTAAGCTCTTCGTTATAGTCTTTCTCTCCTAATCAGGCTCTTCATCCTCTGACCATCTTAACTGACCCTGTTCAAGCTGAGTTTATTACTTTTGAACGCTGGGCAGTAGCTTGGCATCCTCAATGAGATCTTGCAAAGCTTTGTACTATAACAGTAATGTCCTTCTTCCAGTACTGGAAATTTTTTGACAGCTCTAACAGAAGATCACAAATGTCTTGCATCCCAGAAACTTTCAAAGCATATTTCTTTATTTTACATATGATCAATAAGGTGATTTTCCCCTTTCACGCAAATGTCCCCATGAAGTAGGAAGAAGCTGGACTTCCTGGTTGGACTTTATTTTGTTGTTATTTCAGAATGAAGGATGCAATACAGCCAAAGAAGCACAAAAAAAAAAAGTCCAACAGTAGCTCTGTACAATAATTATTTAATCTAATTCCCAAAGCTACTCACAGCACATATGGAACTGAACTTGGAATCACTGCCATAGCAATAACAAATACAGTGTTATGACCCTTCTAGACATCTGCAAAATGATTGTTGGAGTTTTTAATGCACAAGCACCCAGAATCACTGGCAAGGCAACATCAGGTTCACAGCCCTCCTTGATTGCCTGATCAACTTAGTTCCCTTCTATGATGAGGCAACTAAACCAGTGGACAAGGGAAGAGCTAATGGTGTTGTCTATCTGGACTTCTGTAAGGCCATTGACACAGTCCCCCACTGCATCCTTCTCTCTAAATTAGAGGGGTATGGATTGGATGGGTGGACTGTTTGGTGGGTGAGGAATTGGCTGGATTGTCGCATCCAGAGGGTAATGGTTGATGGTTCGATGTCCAGATGGAGATCAGTGTAAAGTGATGTCCCTCAGGGGTCTGTACTGGGACCAGTACTCTTTGACATCTTTATCAATGACATAGACACTGGGATCGAGTGTACTCTCAACAAGTTTGCAGATGACACCAAGCTGAGTGGTGCGGTGGACACACCTAAGGGACGGGATGTCATCCAGAGGGACCTGGACAAGCTCAAGAGGTGGGCCTAGGTGAACTTCATGAGGTTCACAAGGACAAATGCAAGATCCTGCACCTGGGCCAAAGTAACCCCTGGTATCAATACAGGCTGG
>JMFS01071716.1:0-44985 GCA_000699545.1 Podiceps cristatus
GGGGGAGATTTGCAGCTCTGTGTCTGTCATTTCTCAACCAAGGTCTGTAATAAGAACACTAAAATTTTAACATACTCAATTCACGGCCATGTTGAATCCCATGATAGTTAATTTTTCCTGACAGACTCGGTCCTGGTAATGAACAGGTACTTGTCAGACTTGCCACAGTTGTTTTGGGTTCTCTGTCAGTTTCAGCAGCTGGGGGTCAGGGGTCACCGGGGGGGTGTATTCAGCGGAGACCGCGAGACAGACGGCTGTCATGTCCTTTTCCTGCAGATTCAAAATGGTGAACAGAAAGCCTACGTCTTGAAAAACAAGCAGCTGACAGGGCCAACAAAGGGGGTCATCTATCTTGAAATAGATGTGATTTTTAATGCTGTAAGTCTTAACTTTGGCTTTTTTGTACTGCTAAAGAGTTCAGTTTCATGAAAGCTTTTGTTCCTGATTTGTAGAGAATTTCTGTCATTCCTCATTTTCTCTAAACCTTGATGTATACTACAGAATACTCTTCTGCCACTGCCTGGCACACCCACTCTTTTTGTTGCTGCTGCCGCTGCTATTGCTGCTAACATAAGGAGCAGCAACTCATGCCTCTGTGTACGTTTATGTGTCGCGGGCTTGGCAGCCATGACTTTGAAACTTCGTAATTTTTGCGAATTGAAGCATGTGTTATTACCAAAGGAGTGAGTAAGCTTGAAATATTGATACACATCTCAATGCATAGGTGAAAGCCAGCATACGAACCTTAATGCCCAAAGAACAGAAGTACATTGAAGAGGAAAACAGACTGTCTAAACAGGTAAAGAGTAAGGAAACACTAATCCTTTCCGAAAGCCTTAATATCAAGTGTGCACATCCAAATATCTGGTATCGTACGGCTGAGGGTAAAGAATAACATTTTCATTACCAGTTTACAAAAGAATATGATAGGTCGGAAAAGGCGGTAACAAAATACATGGGTTTATTGTGTCTCCTCTATAAATTGCAGCTTAATTTCCATGAAATAACGTGAATAAGAACACAGTTGAAACCATCGGGTTCCACACATATCAGATTATAGCACAGGTGCATGTAAACTAAGTCTTGCATAAATTTTTGCTGTTAACCTTGACCCAAAGGATCTCCATTTGTCGCAGGGTAGAGGGTCTTTCAGCATTCTTTTCACCAAATTTTAAATAAGTTAGTTGAGTAAGCTCTGAAACAAAAGTGAAAGCAGACTAAAACTCTGCATTACTTTTGAGAGTCCTGTAGGTAGGAAATCTCTGCACCCTTTCTCTGTTTTCTCTGAGTATTTTTGCCACTCACAGTTGTAATGTTTTGGTAAAAAACATTTAAGCACACATCTTCTATTTTTCTCCACTTGAACTACTTTTGATTCACTTTTTCGTATTCCACAAAGGATGTGTTTTATGTGGAGAGAACTTGGCTTTTGGTTGGACTGTGGGAACAAGATTTTTGTTGTTTGCATTGAAAAGGCAAATGTCTCAAAACAGGCTTTTATTTTGGTGAAAGCTTATAGACTGGAGCATAATTTCAATTGTCTGCTGAATGAATGTTATATCAGTTCTATGATATAGTTCATTAAAAAAAGATTTCAAGAGGCAAAATATTTCTTTCTTTACGGTTGCAAGTCATGCAGTTACTAAAGCTGCATTTTGCACTACTGTTCCAGCAAAGAAACAGCAAGGCCATTTATACAAGATTCATTCTTCTCCCCACTTTCCTAACAGAAAATGACATCGAGTTTTTTGCAGATGGCAGGAAGAGCAAACTTAAAATACTCACTTTGTGTTGTTTGGTTTTTTTAAAATTAGTTTGCATGGGGTACATCACCATAATACCACGGGGCAGGGAGGAAGGAATCTTTATTTATGACTGGTATGCTTGCATTTCAAAACATACACGTTTTCTGAGAGTGAACGTGTCTTACTCACCTAGCATTTTCTATGCTATTCAATACACGAATCACTCACTGGTTTGTTCATTTTTTTGGTCAAGTGAATTGCCATTTTAGAGGATTTAAGGGTATTCTCCTTAATCAAAACCCAATGCTGTTATGTCTCATCTCTGTATAGATTGAATGGATGCAGTTGAAATTACTGTGATAATTACTTAAAAACATGCAGCAGTCAAAATGCGTCACAGCAGACAAATTTCTTACAAATGAAGGAAAAATTGGATGCAACAGGTGTAGGTGATCTTAATTAAATTCGAGCAGTAATTTTGCATGGTTTCAGGTTAGTGTTCTCCAGCACCTTTTTATTAAGAAAGGCCAGAACTTTCTAAATAATTGAGAATGAGGAAAATCTTGCCTACTTAAAATAAAACTCTGAAATGATAATAACAAAATCATTCCTCAAATTTTGCAAGTAGCTTCTTAGAATTGGTCTACAGTTGTGGAAATGAAGACAACAATTTGTGTCTTTGGAATTAAATTCAACAAATATCAATTGTCACAGCAACTAAAATTCTCTGTCTTCCAAGTCTCTCAAATTTTAAACTATCTTTCTCAATTTGTGAGAGCTTCACATGTCATTTTCTCAATCTTCACAAAAGTAAGAATGGCAATATGGTAAGCATGAAGCTCTTCTGAAGCTTTTGGGGTTTTAAACATCTTCATTCTCTCATCTTTTTAACAGCTACTGTTAAGAAACTTTATCCGGATGAAGCGTTGTATCATGGTGCTCATAAATGCCGCCTACTACATTAGCAGTTGCTTTGACTGGGATTCTCCCCCAAGAAGTCTTGCTGCTTTTTTGGTATGATCTTCTTTGTATTATTGTTAATCACTCTGGTGTGTTTGTGTTCTGGACTCTGAGAAAATACAGTGGGGGGGGGGGGGGGGGGGGGGAGTGTGTGTTCTGATTTTTTTAATTTAAACTTTACATTATGAAGATACCGCAAATTATGTTTATTCACTTTTTTTAATCAAGCTTAAAACGTCACACAAACAAGATAGATTTTTTAAAAATTTATTCACAGTTGTACACATAACATAAGCAACTCAAATACGATGAACTACTGATCATCTATCTTGAGCTTCTCACACATTACTTCTGTTAAATTTTTTTGGCCTCCTATATACTGCATAGTTATTCTAAAACCTATTTGAATATTTTGTGAATACTTTCACAGCTCGTGAATAGGAAATGAACATTATTTTGTCCTCCACATATACATATATGTTAAACCTAGAACTGCTTTAGAAGTACAAAGCTCTGGATCCAAATACTTGCTTTCTCACTATGATTTAGTGTTCTTGGTTTAAAAAACAAAAGACAGCAAAACAAAATTTTACAACTACAAGTTTAAAATCATGAATGCAGACAGAGTAGTACCTTTTAGACATCAGGTCATAGCTCAGTTTTTAGTGAATTCGGTTTTAGTGATTAAGTGAAACTGCTGATTCTCCATAAACATTATCTTCATTAATATTAACCTTTATTTTCCTGTTAGATTTGGAAAATTCCAAGCATAATCATAGATTAGATGGTGTTTCACAGATAAGTATCTTTTTGTTATCAAAAAATATGAGCTACAAACAAGAGCAGAGTCGGGGTTTATTTTTAGCCTGAAGGAGTCCCACCAGAGGAAAAAAGTATGCACAGACGCACTTTCTGGAACGTCTAAATTTATTGAGTTAGCTGAAATACTGAAGTTATGGGCCTCTCCACCATCAACATGAGCAGGGAATGGTTTTGGTCTTATTTTTAATAATTATAGAGGGAGTCTGGTGACGGTGCTCCTGGCCTTGGTGCGTGAAGCTCAGGTGCCTCAAACTTGGAGAAATCAAACCAGACATTGAAGCTGGCTGCACTGGAGCAGCCAGTAAAATAGGGTACTTTGGTGTGTCACTAAGTCATGATGTTTTGCCCAGAGTTTCTTCTAGCAGGGCTCCATTTGTACTAAGTGACTTGTTAACCCCCTCCCCGTAGCCTGTCAAAGGATGGCAGCAAGCTGTCAGTCAGTCCTCGGCTGCGGTGTTCAGCAGCAGCACAGGGGACATGTGTGCTGTTCAAACACAGGCTTTTTGTACTTTTCTGATGTCTATAGTAGCTACACTATGTGCGAAAGTCTAAATATACTTCCTACTGTTTACTCCAGGAAGATGGTCTGTCTTTATTTCCGTTTAGAATGGTCAAAATTTCATAGGAAAATGCAGTTTTCTATTTAAAACGCAAATGTTCATCTCGCTATTACTGCTCCAGTTAGTAAATATTCCTCTGTCCCAGTCTGATTTAATACAGATACGGAACACCCACCTATTACTGGTGGAAGAAAGGGAAGCGGAACACCATCCTATTCTTGTGGTGTGCTGCTGTGGCCGTGGGAAAAGTTGTCTCAGTGTTAAATTGTAACTGTTTCCGATCGCAGAAGAAATTGAACGTCATAATCAGTTGTTGGAAATACATAAAACACAGAATTTGAGCAGGGAGGACTATAGTCAGTATACGACATTGTTGTAGTTACAGTGTGTTGCAGTACAAACGTGTTCCTAATTTCATTTTTCTATATATTCATATATAGATTTGCACATAGCTCCCAAAAGCCTACTTTTTCTTCGTTTCGTTTTAGTGTTTGTTTTGCTCTGTGGTGGTTGTGGTGGCTACGGATGCATTACGTCTGCATCAGTGCCGTGAATTCACAGATGTGTTCCCGCTCTCCATCCAAAGTGCGTCCCGTGCTTTTCAACCTGCTGTTGCTCTGTCTGGGGATCAGATCATCCCCCTGTTTGGCAAGACATTGATAAGTTTTTGTTATATGAGTCAAATCTACATTAACTTTTGTCATGGCCGTAGGCTTCGGATTCAGGTGGTTTCTGGAGTTTCATAGCTATCATAGGCCCTTGAAAAATCTTGAGAGTGGTTCACTTGCACGTGTAATGCTGAATTATGCTTGCAGTAAGGTTACGCTGGAATTTAATAGATTCTATAAAAAAAGCTGTACTTCTATGTATCATTTTCATCTCTTCACCATTATACAAATCGTATCTCCTCTTGAAGTTGTCACAGTGAAATGTCAGTGCCAGAAAGGAGATGAGAAATAGGCCATGCCAGAGGTTTCCAACACTGTAGGCAGACTAATAAATAATGTACGAGAAGTAAACTAACCATTTCTTCCTTCCATTTGGATTTGAAGACATACCTTGATGGATAACATCACGATACAGATTTACATCCATTTCACAGCAGTTACACATGTGAGGGCTGATTTTGCAGATGTCCCATCACCCCATGTTCTCGGCGGTACAGTTACAGGTACCCCTTTTCTTTCACCCCATGTCTCTACTTTCTGATGGGGCTCCTGTTACAGAAGACCACAGGTGAAGAACTTCTGGCAGGCTAGCTCAGTTTTCAGAAATGTAGTAGGTTAGTTGTAATTAACCGGAGATCTGGAAAGGCAGATTACTCTTGGAAGTCTGCAGAAAGCCTTGACTAATAAGCTACAGTTGTCTATTTTATGCTTCTCACACACGGGACCGTTCATTGTAGCTCTTTGTAAAGTCATTCTCCTTGCAGAGTCACAATGTCAGCAGTTGAGACTAAAAGCGTGCATGGAAGGATCTTGCTAATTATGTATGTTCCAGAACTTACCTGTCTCAAGCCTTTATATGATTTGGGACATGTTAGGAAAGGAAATGCTTTATTCAAGTATTAGCCTGGTTCTTTCTTAAATCTACCTAAAGACTCAATAACTGTTGGTACAGGCTGTACCTAGAAGCAGAGAAATCTAGAAGTTAAGTTTTCAGTGTTCTAGGTTATGCATTTCCTCAACAAAACAATATTGTACCTGTTTCTGTTGATCCTCATAACCTCATTGCCTTCACTGGGGATTTTGCGTGATTGACTTAAGGTTTTGACTCCATTTTTTGTCTCCTGTGCCTCAGTAATGCACAGCAGAAAAACAATTGCTACCCAGACATAATTATCTATATTTTCATCCTAACATAACCATAAAGTGTTATTAGCTGTTATTTGTTAGATATAGAAAGATACTTGTAAATAGCTCATGAAACGTAAGTTGATATGACGAGGATGTGACTTTGGATGTGAACCATCGGTAGATCTGATATTCCCTCCTCCATTTGCGTATTTATTTCCTGGTAAATAAAGGCAGTGTATAGCAACAATGTTAAATGAATGTTTCGGTTCTAGAACAGCTTTATTATATCACATATAGCCCAGTTATGTCTACAGGCTGATCAAAACTGTGCTACGTGTTTATGCGTCTTAAGCACCTAAATGCAATGGAAAAGAAAACAATGCATTGAAAGAGCCTTTGCTGCAAATTCACTTGGTTTCCTATATTTAAAACAGGCCTTTGGAGTACTTAATTTTTATATATATTTTTTCATTCAGTAATTAATATGGTATTTTTCAAGCAGAAGAACTTTACTAGAATATGCAAAAGTGGATGGTTTTTCTTCAGATTAATCTACTGTGGGCACTGAAACGTCTACTAAATTGGGCCTAATTTCCATCAGCTTCTTGACCAGACATTTGTGTTCTTGCAGATGTCAGTGGGTGCAACGTAGGGGGAAAAAAGTGTACACTCTTCTTTTCCAGTACTGTCATTTCTCACTGTAATGAGCACAAAAATAATTGGACAACTGAGCTATCAGTAAAAGGACACACTTCAACATGAGTCAATGAATTATTTTACGGGACAAACTTTAATCTTTAAATGTGATTGTAGATAATTTGTGCTACCATCTGTCCATTTGGAATTCTTTTAGCCTTTTCAGTCGTTATACAGTAAGTGCTGCTGTGTTTAACATTAACATTTGATATTTTACACATTTAATTTCTGTACTGCTGCATGGTCCTTGGGGAGCTTCGCTCTAGTGCTACATGAGAGAGACAAAGTATTGATCAGTTAACATTTCAGCTACATTTATGTATGTCGCAAAATTAATGAAAATGCCAGACAAAAATGTCAGAGTGCACAAAAAGGTAGAATTTAAATTTGGTAGTTTAATGAAAAGTTTAAGATGTGCATTATCAAAAATGTCCCCTTGCCTTTAAAGTACAATTCATAACTGAGTAACTAAAGGGAACCACATATTTTACTTAGAGGAACATTGAACGTGAAATATGAGAGAATATATAATCTTCTAAGTGTTTGGTGTCCCAAAATGGCTTCAGTAAAGCACTTTAATTGCCTGCTTGAACGTTTGGCTGTTACTCATAAAATAAACTTGTTTCCTTTCCCATTTGGAGGCAGAGTACCCTCATCTGATCACACCCATGGTTTTCAGTATGTCCTCAAATTAAAGCTTGCTGTGAACATGTTCTTTCTATTCCTGTTCTTATTCCTCTGAATCTTTCTGTATGTGTGTATGCACGCACACACAACATACTTTTCTTTCTTAGGCTTCGCAATATTGATAAAATGACTCGCCCTGCGTCCAAGTCATTTGTCAGGTCTAACTCACCTTCACTTTGTCTTCTAACCTTACACAATTCATGTGTGAAAATATGACATAACAGTGTCCCTAGCCTTTGATTAAGTGTTAAGTTCTCTTGCACGTATACCATTTAGTTGCGGTGGTGTCATGCTCATTCACTGAAACTGAGAAGGAAACAGGAGAAAAAAAAAAGAGCTGGTCCCTAGGAGGGAATGAGACAGTGAAGTACTTGTGCCAACTTGCTTAGCTTTTCCCTATTAAAAAGGGGAGCACTGCTGTGTATCTCAAGCAGCTCTCACTAAAAGCTGAAGGATAGAGACAAAGCTTTGGGAGAGAGTTGATATGGTACCATCAGGAATACATCAGGAATACACTTGTGTTAGTTGTTAGTTTCCTTTTTTCCCCACGCTGTAATTATAGGAGAATCGGAATTGTGCAGATATATTCAAGAGCTCCTAGATTTTGCCATTGTTGGTACCATTATTGAAGATATAATATATAAACACCTTCAAATTGCTTTTTACTAAACCTGGGTGAAGTCGACCATCAGATTGAATTTGAAGTTTCAATTTGAAGCTGGAAGAAGTGCTGGTAAGGTAGTTGCAAAAACTTGTTTCATCCTAAAAAAGCCTTTCCAAAAATTCCTGTAAAAACTGCCTGCTCTCAAAAGAGAGATTTGCAGAGGTAAAGCATCACAGCAATGGCAAAGCCATGTACAAGGTTCATTTCTGATGCAGGTTGCACACGTGCGAGAGCCATTCAGCTTTTTGTCAGCTCTGTCTTCACCAGCAGGAAAGAGAATGAAGTAGACCAGGCTGCTGTGCTTTCAGGTTTTTTTCCAGAAGTAAAGCAGACAAAAAAGAAAAGTGATCTAAATCCTGTTTCCCCTTTCCTAATTTTCTATAGACCAGCAGAACTAATGTGAGACTGCTGCAAAAATACAGTGGGACTTGAGCGTTCTGCCCACCTTAGCTGTACTGTGTGCCGGGTTTGGGAAAGTGGGATAAGAAAGAAACAGATACCTACCAGGTCCTGGCCTCTATGAACATTGGGATCCAGTAACCATTCCTCCCTAAAGAACATACCAGCACCGCCAGCAATTGAAAAAACCCTCTAGACTTCACAATAGCAACAGAGAAATGGTACTGGTGTGGAAATACTTGCTGTCAGTAATCCACGTCTCCTATGCCGTGTGGGGAAATACTTTCCTTATTTCACATGACCAGTTGAGGTTAAAGACACTTATGCTTTCTCAAACAGGAGATATACAGCAGAACAGAGCATTGGTATTCCAGGTCTTGGATGATTCCTTTCACTGTCAGACCATCTTTCCCACCTATTTTCCTTTTCCCTCTGCTTAGAAAACTCACAACTTTGCACTGGCAGTATTTCGTTATCAAAGCTTTTAGGATGCTATTGTACCTTGATACGCCAAAAGGTCTGATGCACCAAAATGTGGTTGATTACAAATTATAGAAATTAAGAAAAAACATTAGTTACTGTCCAGTAGTTAGTGTTGCCTGAAAAATTCTGAAATTGAGCTTAGATTTCGTCTTGAGGCAGTGTTGTGGTTTAACCCCAAATGGTAACTGGACCACGCAGCCGCTCGCTCACCCCTGCCCTCCCCCGTGGGGTGAGGAGGAGAAATAGAGTGAGAGAGAGCGAGAGCTCCCGGGTTGAGATAAAAACACTCTACAGAGCCAGCAAAGGAAAAAGATAAAAATATATTATTAATACTACTAATAATAATCATACTAATAATGCAAAAGGATAACAGAATATACAAAATGAACAATGCACAATTTCTCACCACCCGAGGACCGATACAGCTCGTCCCGAGCAGCAGTCAGGGAGCAGGGATGCTCCCCTGCAGCTCTCCCGGAGAGCGCGAGGACAGACAGACGAACACACAGGCCCGAACGAAATAAAACAACAATAAGATAACAAGAAAGGAACGTGAACAGAAAACGAACCGAACAAGGAACCCGAACCCTAAGGAAAGGGCAAGGGCAACAAGGCAAAGACAAGGGCAAAAAAGGCGTGCAAAAAGGAGAACCTGAGGGGCAATGGCTGACCCTCACTTATACTGGGCATGACGTCTATGGTATGGAACACTCTCTTTGGCCAGTTTAGATCAACTCTTCTGTCCATACCCTCCCAAGTGTCTGGACCTGGTCATTAGCAAAACTTGGGGAACTGCAAGATGTCCTTGGTCGTTCAGCAGCAGCGAACAAGAGCCGCGTGCTATCGCCTTGTGTCACATACCAACTGCAAAACACAGGAGCTGCTGCAGACAAAAACGAGCTCTGTCCTGGCTGAAACCAGGACAGGCAGTGATGTGACTAGAAATCCAGGCAGACAATTTATGCGAGTTGCGGTCTTGGTCTAGAGTACGTTTCCCGTAAGGCAGATCACGTACGAGGCGATCCCCAGCTGCCTGGTGTTACTAGAAGAGTTGCAGGGCAGTTGCATTTGACCCTGCATCGCCGTGTGTCCAGAGAAGGGTTGCATTGCATCGTGTATTCCTGCTTGCACTTTCCTCTTGAGTGAACAAAACCCTCCTGAATAAAAAACTTTGCACTTGAAAGACTTCGGATGGGATTGGTATTAAATTAGGATACTTATTTAGCACCAGTGTTCGAAGGAGAAAGTAGTTGTGTACCCTATCATCGTTGGCTTCCCCGCGTCACTGTTTCACAGTGGTTGCAGGAAATCTTGCCCATTTAAACTTCCATTTCTTAAATAGTGCTCATGGGTGAATTATAAAATATCTTTTTCATCATCATTTAGTTATGAGTCATATGAGAACTAACACATTATAAAATCATGTTACAAAGAGTGTTTTACTTCCTTTTTATTTTAGCAGCGGTTGGGTATTATGATGGTTTGCCTTGAAGTGGAAGGACTATGGGCCACACTGATTTTATTGGACCGTTCAATAGTTACTATAAGGTAATGCTTTGCAAAAGGTTTCACTCTAGCAAAGAAAGAGGCAATAACCAAGTACGCTGTATGCCAGGGAGAAAGACCCAAGTAAGGAAAATTAAGTACAGAAGCAATATTTCACAGCCTGTGAAAATAAGATGTGCAGAAGTTTTAGAAAGGCAGAGTGTTCCCAAATGAAGCTACTGGTTTCTTCCTAATGCTCCTTAAGGAAGCTTCACTGTGCTTATCCCTATAGAGCAGTCCCTTGTTTAGTAGGTATATAGCTGGTAGGTGACACTATAAGCATCTGTGCCTGGGTGGAAGAATGAAGAAAAACCAAGCAATTTTCAATATGCTGGATTTCACTGGAGTGAGAACACCTAGGGTAACCTTGTAACGTTTCGAATATGCATCATGAACATATTTGTCCTGCTTGTATTGTTTAACATGCACTTTTATAATTTCAGTTTTGATTGCAGAACGTGAAATCCAGACCATTAATATGAAAAAAGACTTAGAACATATTCTGCTTATACTAGTGCCACACATGCTAAATGACTAACAGTGAATGGTTTTATTGGTGTTGTAAGTAAAGCCTCAAAACACCCCTAAGTAACCACTGAGAAAGTTACGCGGAAAGTGTTGTCCCTTTTCCTTAAAGGGGGCTGTCACATAGCTTTATCCTACATTTTTAGCTGAAGAGAGATGCTGCATGCTTCCCATTCCAAAACCGGCTGGTTTGGACCAGAGACGTTTGAAAGCTGATTTCCCACTTGGAAATAACTGGCGGGTGGCGATGCCACTTGTGATGGTGATACCCAAAAGCAGCAGAACTTGGCAGCGAGAAGGAAACATTAGTGCCTTCCCCTCCGGACAGGAGGAAATTGAAGTGAAAAATGGCTGGGTGGTCCTGCTGTCACCTTTCTTGTGGCCCCTCTGCCTTACTCCTCAGTGAGAAGTGGACTTTCCAGGCAAGTAACTTTATTTTCACCTGGGCTTCATGACGATTTAGGTAGGGAAGTCCTATGAAGGAAATGGACATCTCCCTCTGAAACAGGAAAGCTGCTTATTTTTGCAGCTGGGGAAACGTCCTCAAGACAGAGTGTGAAAAAGCAGTAGCACTAGACGTTGTCCTTTGCTGGCGATACTGTGTCTCTGTGTGTACTGAGTAGACCATCTTTATTTCCTGTGGACAAACTGCTGAAGCGTGATGTTGCAGAAGAACATCAGAAGAAGTTTACAAGTGGTGGATTTTTCTGTTTTTGTTCTAAATTAGGCACAAGTTAATACAACACATTATTACTGTAATCTTCATTTCGTAGTTTTGTCAGGGTGAACCTTGTTTGCCACCTCAGGTGATTTCCGTACCTGCAGAACTAGGATTAAATCTGTTCTTTCAGGAAACACCTTTCCACATGCTTTTCCCCCTTCCCTCCTGGCTGTTGTCCCACGGCAGCGGGTGCCGATCTCGGTGACAAGGCTGCGTCGAGCAGATTACTACTTGGGCAAAACGTTTGCTTAGATTTCTTAATAAAATGCCAAACTGATGGTTGCAAAGTTGCGAAGAAAAATCTCGCGTAGCTTTAGCCGTGTTGTTGGTACAGGCTGGGTGTTTGCAGTGGCCTGTCTTGCACAGAAACTTTTGTACTGGTCGCAGCAATATATAGAGGAGCAAACACTGCCTTGAAGACAGTTTTAGTTAAGTGTTAATGCCAGAAACAATGTTGTCTAGATAGTTTTTTAATACATGAAGTGCTCAGAGTGTGGACAGAATGGTAATTTTTTATCAAGTGTCCTGCTTAAGTGATTTAGCTTCTGCAGGAAAGTAGAATTTTGCTTCACCTTAAAATAAAAAGCCTGTAGACCTCCTAGTCACTTGTTTGATATAAGCAGTATGCGTTTTTTTGGTGTGGTGTTTTGTGGTTTTTTTTGGTTTTTTTTTTTTTTTTTTAGTTTGTGGCTTTGATTTTTTTTTAAAAAAAGGTGTTTGTATCCCAAAAGCTGTTTATAACTTTGCAATAAACAAGGAGACATATAACTTAAAAACATAATTTATTTTGGTTTCACTGGTAGATTTCATTTATTCCAGAATAAGTATTAACACTTGTCCAGTAGAGATAACTAATGTTGTGACCAAAATTGTTACTGAAAAGAAAAAAAATTATAACTGTAAGGGAAATGGCCGCAGTGGATACTGAATAGACTTGCAAGTACATGGCAGATCTTTGGAATTTGTACATTTCCGTGAATAACATCAGCACAATTGCTGTGGCTCTGAAGTTACAAGATACCAACTGCTTTCCACAGATACCAGTACTCTAAGAAGAACCCGCTGTTTTGCAAAAGCAAAAAAACTGGCGTAATTTAGTCTTGTTTATTTGAGATTGGCCACTGCTCTCAGAGCTGTTGTTAGCACTGCAGTGCTATCTGTTAAAACTGGTATTATACAATGGGAACTTCTTGGGCAATTAGCGTGCAGCACCGGCTGAATAGGAGACATGATTTTCTCTCCGCGGCCGTATAGTAGCTGTGATTAGACGTGCCTGTATTCCAGTTCTAATTGACTGGCCTCTGTAAGTAGATACTGCTCATTAACGAACAGAGACAGGCACTTCCTAACCCCATTACAAAAATAAAAAGGTAGCAAAGAAATGTGCTCAAAAATGAATAAAATTAATTCTGTTTTGATATACTGAAGACATATTTTGCATTTGTCCTTACAGGAAGTGGCACTGTATACCCAGGAATGCTATGATTAGAAAAAATCAAGCCAATATTAATGCGTATCTGTGATTCTCTGCACTCAGTAGGTCTCCTCTAAATCATAACTTGAGGGGTAAACATGTTAAACTGAAGGTAAATCTCTACTTTAATAGTAGCCTCGGCAGGACTAATGCATAAGGTTTTGCTATTTCCTCGGTATTTCTCCTCAATCTTTAAATATACGCCTGCGTGGTATCTGTTTAGCTTGAGATGCTCCTTTCTGGACTATTCTCATCTTAATAAAGTCAGCTTGTATGATATTTCAGTTCTCGCCCTGTCTCTCCTGAGGTCTGTCTCTTTCTGGTGCTCATTTATGAAGGAGAGGAAAAATCTCTTCCTTATCTCAGACCAGAAGGCACAGGTGTACATATTTGAATCTCTATTTTCCAAGGACATATTATTCAATTTACAGGAAAAGTGTGGTTTTAATAATTAAAATCAGCTAACTCCTTTGAAGATGAGTGATCAGTCCTGGAAGGGATACTGTTAATGACTATTTAAGCCTGTCTTCCTTAATAAAGAAAGAATGAGTATTTTTTCCTTGGTATACAATATTCTTTTTGCTGTTTTCCCTTAAAGAACCTCTAGTACCCGCAGATAGTGTATCCCTTTAACATGACTGAAAAATTTAAAAGTAGGTATTTTTAATATTTGCTTCCATCTTAATTATTACTTGCTTAAAGCGCCACTGTTAGCAGAGGGATTATGAGTTAATAAAAATGTCATAGTATTAGTATATAAAACACAATATAATTTTCCCAAGATAACGATTAACAGCGTAAGGGCACATTAAAAACACTTAATGCTTATTCCCTAAATGTGCTTGATTTTCGTATTTTAGGAATAGTATCACAATATCGTAGCAAGTAAACATGAAAATGTTTTGCAGTGATTTATTTTAAAGAAGAGGTAGCTAATGAAATCTCTTGCTTGAGCTTTGTTTCCGTATTATGTCACTATCTTTGTAGCATTACGGCCTCACATCAATCTGAGCAGTGGTTTTGATACTGGATATTAATATTGCCGAGTGCAACTCCAGTGAAATGCATTAAAAAGTTATTTATTCATCACAGTCTATTAGCTAGGGCATTTGGAAAATAAATTCAGTGTGCTGGTGGGTCATTATTATGTCAGTATTCCTTTCACATACGAGAATCGCTTTGGGTGGTGTGGGTTGTGGTTTTTTAACCTTTTAAGACATTTTTGCTTTCTTCCAAGGCGGCCTCGGGTTTTTATTAGCTGCCTGGATTCCATCAGGAGGAGCAAGGTGCGTCTCTGTAAGTTGTCGATGCGCTGAAGCATAGGTCTTGGCGTACTCGCAGCGGGAACGTCCGAGGGGTGGTGGGGCGGGCAGGAGTTACCTACCGCAGCAGGGTCTGCGCGCCCGGGTCAGGCGCCCGCCCGCCTCTCCACCTGCGCTCCTGCAAGCTGAGCCGCCTCCCTTTCAGCCCCGCAAGAACAGCTCTATTGTCGCGGGAAGAAACGTTTGTTTCCGAGAGAAAATTATTCCAGTTCCACTTCTGAATGAAGGACAAGGCTGTTATTACTCCAGGGATATTAGGCCTCACTGCTTTTTTGAGAAAACAAATTTGCTGTAACTTTATCTGTAATTTAGTACTGCATGGGTGCCAATACAGCCTGCATTGTAAGGAATAGGAGGCAGAAGTGAGGGTTTGTTAAAGCCATAAAAGAGTTGGGTAACCATTATGTTTCCGAAGGCGGCTTGAAAGGAGTCATAGGTTAAAACCCAAAATTTCATTACACCCTACCATTAACTGTCTGTTTTCAACGTGCTTTTAAAGGACTATAGAAGAAGTAAGGTTTCTGTCTATATGAAGAATATGGTGAAATAACAATTTTCCCAAAAGTGAACGTACGTATTTTGCCCTGACCAAGAGCCTACCGAGTGAATGGTTACAGTAAACACTACCCAGGTCTTTGTCTGCAAGGTGGTTGTTTTTTTGTGGTTTTTTTCCTTTCTCACAATTAATGTAGCAGAGCCTTGTTGTTCTCTCGTTCCACTGTCTTGAAAAATATGATGTCAAAATGTTGAAAGAAAATTTCCCTTTTGTTGGTTGAGTCTTGATTGTCAGCATTTGATAGGAAGATATAATATTAATTGGTTAAAACTTTTGTCCTGTATGCACAGGAGAAAGCACTTGCAAATGGTGCTGTTGAAGCTCGTCCAAATCAGCCGGGCATTTTATTCCATCAAAGTTCATTTTTACAACTGTGTGCTTGTTTGCTGCCTTACATTCTGATTAGGTAGCAAACGTGCAAACTACTCTCTTCATATTCTTAAAAATTCCCTTTTTTTTTTTTTTTTTTTTTTTTGATAGAAAACAATCCAATCCGGTTGTAGGAGTTTGATCTTGCTGATTAGCAAAGTTAAAGTTAAGAACCTAATGTGGTTTCTAATCATCTGGCAGCTGTCATTGGTGAGTGACAATGTAGTTAATCCCCCCCCTCCCCCGACACACAGCCCCTCTCCTCCATTCTCCCAAAAGCAGAGGCAGCCACCTCCGGGCACACTCCCGGCTGAAGCTGGGAGCAGGGAGTGCGTATCTGACCCCGGGATCTGAACCTGGGAATCTCTGGTTAGTACGCTTCATTGCCTCCGGATCACTGCGCTCACCCTTCTGCTCCTTTACTTACAATGTCTAATACGCCTAATTTAAATTAAATTATTTTAATTAAATCGTTCACCTCCTTCCCGCAGTGCAAGACAGTTAAGAACTGTAGCTGACGGTGTTTAAAATCAGGTGTCTCGACTTGATCGGACCATAGTCAGCCAAAGACGACACAAATTGAACTAGAACTGAGACTCACAGCAGTTATTTTTATAAGCATCAGTAGCATTCGTGCTGGTATGTTGCTCTCGACGTTGTGCCACAAGCACTGGATTCGCAATTTGCAGAGAAGGCAAAAGGCTGAGCAGGGAGTTTGTGATTTCTGGATGGAAATAAAGCTCATCTCGGTTTATCTCCTGGTTTGAGCAATCCTGTCATTTGCCAGTCAGCAAGTGCAATGAATTCTCGGCTGCATCACTGGCCAAGGTTTCTCGTAGGTAACCCCTCAGCAGCTGATGACCCTGCTCCGTGGTGCTCCGAGGCTGGTATTTATTTTATTTTCTGCAAACATCCCCTCTTCCACACATTTCTTCTATTAAAAACCCAAAATATTCCCCTCCCCCAAGTTACAGGGAGCAAAGCAACCCCAAAACTCTGAAGAATTCTGATGCGGGAGGAGCGCTGTAAAGCAGGCTGCCCGTGCTGTAAAACGTGGTTCTAGGCCCATTAAATTCTGTTGTCTGCCTGGCAGTGACAAACACGGCACGTCTTGAAGACCCCTGGAAGATCTGGGTGGGGGAACAACACCCCCACGCGCCGCTGAAGTACAGGATCCTGTCGTGGCTCCCTGAGGGGTCTAGTCTCTGCTAACTTCAGAGTTTTAGAATTGATAGTTGAGTGTAACAGACAAATTGGTTAAAAAATGACAGATTATTTCTGGGGGCATTTTCACTGTTCACCTTTATGATAGTTGCATTTTTTTAAGCTAATGCAGTTTAAAAACCATTTTAAGTTTCCCAACACGAAGGAAAGAAATGAGATATTGGATTCACAAACAAAAGCTTTATTGGTTTATGACAAGTAATCCATCTTTTTGCATTAGTGTAGCATTCTACCCCAGATTATTTTTCATAATTGATAATTTGTGAGTCATATATTTGTTATCTATTCTTTTATGGGTTTCTAAATAGTGAATGATGTCAAAGGTCATCGAGCTTTCATAAAGGAAATGTTTTTATATTTTATTTTTTAAGATTTGATTGGTGTCCTGAGGAACTTTGTGAACAGTTCAGGAAAAAAAAGTGATTGATAGAGGTTTTGCGGGTAGGAACTTCATGCAAGATAATGTTACAGCAATTCAAAGCAGAAATGAATGTTCGGACACACATGAAGTACTGCAGCGGGGTAAAAATATTTAACTAGAATTGTTTTGCAGTAGAAGTCAGTTATGATTTATGTACTAGTGGTTAAAAGTTTATATATGGCATAGGCATGCAGCAAAATTAGGAATGGTATTTGCATGTGACTGATTCATTTTTATTTTTTTCCTTATCAGAAATATTTTTGCAATAATCAACAGGCATTGTTTTCCTTCTACCATAAAATGAAGGGGCTGTTCTAGACGTGTGCCATCTCCACTTTTGGGAAGAATTTAATATCAGTTACAGGTTAAGAAAATCTAACAAAGGAAGAAAAAATCTAAAATCATGTAAGACATTAGAAAGCACCAAAAATAGTTTATATGTTGATACATTCGTTTGTCACAGGCAAGTAATTAATAAGAAGATGTAGGCATATAATTTAACATTTGGTTAGCCTAATAAGAAAGCTAGTAGGAACTTCTCCCTTTACTAATGCTTCTCTGGCAACCCATGAACATTACCACTAACTGTGCTCACAGAGCTTTCTGATGCAATTACAAATTGCAACTGAGTAAAATACGAATAATTTCCATCAGTAGGAAAGGCAACTTAAAATAATTTACAGACAACTATATAGGAGGCATAAAATATTTTAAAATTAATTAAATATTAATTTCAGAGCAAATTTCTTGTGAATATACTGTTACAGCTTGTGTGGTTCTCTCTTCAGCATTCATTTAAATGTCGTCTGAACAATTTAATTATAGTGAGACATTTCTATTAAAGAAAATGATTCAGGATTATCTTCTTAATTAAAATAGAATTGAGCTCCTTTAATTGTGATGTAATCATATTACTATATGTAGAATATCATTAAAATATTGTAAACAATTTTTTTCACTATTTCTAAAAATAAGAAGAAAATAGGTGATATATTTTGGTGCAACTGTTCTTGAGATTTCACCTGAAAATCATGCATAATTGAATGTTTTGCAAAATTATTTGAATCTCAAATCAGTAACAATGTTAGTAGGATCCATATACTTTACCCTTAAGGGATATTGTAGTTGCCTAAGAAAAAAGCAAAAGTTATGTATCGTTACCGAATACCTTTTATTTCATTCTGTAGTTCTTCTCTGTGATATTGGTTTTTTTAATCCAACCTTATGCTGTTTTATTTTCCTTCCTATTAATGTTTCTATCCAAGCTGGAATTAGTAATGTATCGTAACTGCTTCAGAAAAGTGCTTTACTCTAGATGCTTTATTGAACTATGAATGTAAAATAAAGCTTTTTTTTTTCAGCTCATCAGATATTATTAATTTTGAATATCATAATTATGTGATGCAAATAAAAATATATCTTGACATTTATTCCCTGAAAGGTATTCAGGACTCAGGCAAAGGGACACAAAAGAGACTCATTTCAAAATTCCCCTTTCCACGGCATTGCAGCAATATTAAAATGTATCTAATTGTACTTGTGACAGGGTGATGTCCTTTCATCACTATGGATGTAAAAATACAGCCTTTAAATTACAGAAGTGCTGAACTCTATATCTGGAAGGAAAAATATTCACAGTTATTAGTCTGTTATGCAATATAAAATGCTTTTAATAATTCTTTTTTCCTGGATTTTTCTGGTTACTTGTGAAACTGCTACCCCCTCAAAAAAAAAAAAAAAAAAAGGGAAGAAAGAAAGGACATCAGAATTTTTTTTAAGGC
The DNA here is from genome assembly GCA_000699545.1 of Podiceps cristatus. Lineage (NCBI taxonomy): Eukaryota > Metazoa > Chordata > Aves > Podicipediformes > Podicipedidae > Podiceps > Podiceps cristatus. The sequence continues at coordinate 18,751 of JMFS01071716.1, forward strand.
CAGAACATACTGCTTTTGAATTGCATGGCGTGCCTGAATCTTAGGCGATTGCAAGTGCAAGAGGACGCTGGTGCTACTGCTGCTCCCGTTATCTGCTGGCTCTATGCTGCCGCGGTGTCTGCAGGGTGGTGGGCGGAAGGTAGGGACCCTTGTTCTGCAAAGTTAACAAACTGAGCCTATGCTGTCAAATTCGTATCATTAAGTTCAATTCACATCAGTAGGGCTGTCCCCAGGAGTAAATTTACACATATGCAGAAGTATTTCCTGTATCTGACCTGCTGGGGAAGAGACGAACGTCTAAAAGGCGCGGGGAAGAAAAAGCAAGCGCTTAGATTAATGGGGCTTCCCAAGCATCCCTTCGTTCCCTCAGAAATAATGGCAATGCTCCTGTATTTAGGCTACTGTCAGTAATTCTCAATACAGTTGCACTGTATTGAATAAAGTATTGATTATGCAAGAGATGTAAGGTAGAAATATATTTAACACGGTACAAATACTTCCTGTCTGGCAACTTCATGGATCTACAAAACCAAGCCCTAATTGTGGTCTTTGAATGTGATCGTTCCATAGTTATGGCCAAAATTCTTTGTCAACAAGAATATGTGTCAAAATATGTGTCTCAGAAGAGTGTAGAAGCTATTTAATGTTTGTTGCTTAAAAAAATAAAGCCTATTTTTCATGATACTGGAAACGATTTAAAATAAAATAGAGAAATATAAGCACCATTGGTAAGATTTAGGATTAAATTGGGTTAACCGAAAATCTGTGGGTTTATGGATTTAAAAAAAAAATCAGTAAAACATAAGTTCTTTAGTCAGAAATGAAGGAGGATTTAGTTTAGTGATAAAGCTACTTCTGTCCTATTTCCTCATAAAAATAGGCTCTTTTTACCTAATCTTCCCTGGATGTCATTCTCGGCTCAGGCCTGTAGGTAGCACCCTTGCATCACACAAAAATATCTGCCTTTTCTGAGGCACAATCACTGTTTAGGTCGGGAAGTCTTTTCTTGTGCAGACCTCTAAATGTAGCTAGTACTATTTGCATAATTTCCAGACTTTGATGACAATCTGTGATCTTAAAACAGTAGCCTAAAGATTGTGCATTAAGTTGTTTGGCCTTGTAACTCACTCCTCTCTGAAGTCATATCCTTTTCTGTCTGTGGGACGGGTGGAAGAAGGCGCAACAGATCACTCTCATGAGGAACCCCAGAGGTACAATGATCTCTCGTAATTATTTGTTTTAACATACTGTACGTCAGGTATTAATACATGAATACATTAATTTACATTTCTATCTCACATTTTCTTCTCTGTTCTGTGAAATACATGGCACTCATGGTTTCTTTTAGCCGCTGGGTAAGGTAAACTCTACGATTGTAAGCAAACTCTATTCAACCTGCTCACCGTGGGCTCGCTCCGATGCGTATTTAAGCAGCGGCTGTCCCTGGAGCTGCTGGCTGCTCACTTGGTGGTGGCCGAGTTCCGTGGGAACTGCTGCGGTGCAGGGTCAGGCCATCCCAGGAGAACATCAACCCCATCCTCAGTACCGGGGAGCTGACCTCTTGCCAATGCTGCTATTACTGGCCTTTTCTAACTTCTAAAATATGCAAGAGAAAAAAAAAAAAAAAAAAAATTATAGGCATTATTTTTAAATCCAAGGCTGCTCAGATAGAAAATTGTTCTTCAGATCAGAGTTTACCTTCCCCCCCTCCGCCACCCGCTCAGTATATGCTTCATAATATCACTGCTTCCATTTCCAGAAGCCGGTGATAGCGTACCACCTCTTAAAATGACAGTTTATTTTCCTTCAGAGTTGCTCTTCTGTCACTTAATGCAGAATGCCTCTGGGTTTATTATTTTTTCCCTAAGAGGTCATACCAAAGACGATCTGGTGTTCACCCCCACCCAAGAACACAGTGTGCTGAATAAAACTATTGACACTTCCTCTGTTTTGCTAAGATTTATTTAATTTTACTGAGGTTCAGTAAGCAGGGTTAAAAAAATTCATACAAAGCTCTTGTTAATGTGCAAGTTAATGATTTCGTCGGTGCGCTGGATGGGGATATTTGAGAAGGAAAGACTGAACGTCTGAGAGAGCCTCCCATGAACAAACCGGTTTTTAATCGTATTGTCTGAATGCTTGGTTGTGTATTAGAAGAAGCAAAGTGTGATGCAGGTGGGAGGGAGCTAACCTTTGACTCACTGTAGCAGCAGAAAGAGATCAGGACTATCAGCATGGGAGTTTCCAGACTTTCCCTTTCTCGCTAGAACAGAGGGCATTTTTGTCGTGGAGGAGAGAGGCACAGATTGAGTTCCCACACACACCAAGCCACTCTTTGTCTGGGTGTTTTGGTGGGCTTTTTTTTTGTTTCCCCTGTAAAATGCAAACCTCCTCATCTTTCAAATTGTTACAGGAACCCAAGCAGTAAAAAAAAACTGAGAGGAGGGTATTTTTTTTATGGGTTGTTTTGCCTGGGCAAGTGCCGCACGGTTCACAAGAAAAGCTGACTTGTTTTTGAAGGCCCTGCTTCAATTTGTCGTGTCAGTGGCCAAGTTAGAAAGGCATCTGCTGTTCATAGCAAATGCTCGTATCGCAACTCCTCAGACAAGAGAGTCATTTTCCAGCACGGGGGTCCCTGCGGGAAGCAGGACGCCCAGAAGGAGGACCCCATCGTGACTGACTTCTCTCAAACCGACGCATATCCTCGTATAGACAGCAGAAGGGAAAAAAAAATCTGTCTGTGAGAAGGAGGCTTCTCCATCCATGCATTTAAAAAAAAAATTAAAAAAAAAATAGCACTTTATTTTGTAAATCTCCTCCAATCCTCACAGCAATGCACATTTTCATGTCAGATATTTTATATGCGGGTCATACATAGGTATCAGTTTGCGTAGCAAGCAAAACCAGTGCACAAGCATGGCTGGTAGGGTTTTTTCTGTATAGTGCATTTCTCAGTGCTTGGAGAAAATAAGGCTACAGAAAACAGGACAGGAAACTGTTTGACTGCTTGTCTGGAGGATATGCTGTAAGTTATCTTTTTAGACTTTTCATGGTTAGATAGCAGTAGGTATAAATCTGATGGGGTCTGCAGCAGAAAGATTACAGAGAAACACACTTATATGCCTCTGCGTTAGATTCCTCTAAACTTAAAAGAAAATCTCAAGTGAGGATATAAAACAATACCTTGTGATAAACTTATGCTAAAGCTGCTGTAGTGCAATTTTGGGTTTTTTATACCCTGTTTCCTCCTGCTTTTTTACAGTGAACTAATTATTTTTTAAGAATTATGCAGCGTATAAATACTACGTAGCTCTCATTGTGCTTGGGGTAATACAGTGATGTAAAACTTGCATTTCACAGATAATCGTGACCAATATCTTAAGAAAAAATAGGCATTTTTAATGTTTGAAGTCATTTAAAATTTACCTGGTAATCTATTTTAAGTTGTTCTGTCCTATGATGACATTCAAGCAATTAGATCAAACTCCTTTTCAGTAAAGGGCAGGCTTAGTCCATGCGAATGTGTTTACCTGAAATATTCCTTCTCTTGGGGAAGAATATCTTCTATTATCAGGAAGGTCCACTGAGCGAAGAACCAGCGATTTGTCACTGTCAAGACACAAGATCAAATTTTCAAAGGAAAAAACTGGAATGCAATCACAAGCTTTCACATAGCAGACACTGAGTATTGCAGTCCTACTTTTAATGTATTTTTCTTTTTGAAATCTGACACGGATAAACATAATTGAAGTACTGTTTTAGGGGATTACCGGTATTACTTTGTCGGATGATTTGAAAAACCCAAGGCCGAATTCTGTTCTCATTAGGTGACTTTTACATCAGGATTTTAACTGTATTGGATTTTCTGCTTGCTTACACCATTTTTTGATCAAGTTTCAGGTATTTTGTTGTTGAGACTGGTTTTCTGGGGCAGGCTGCCAGTGACGTCATTCTTTTAGGAGAGAAAGGATGACATGTTTTAGCAGTGGTACTTTCATTCAGTTCAGGTCGGTGCTGCTGGGATCCAGAAGTCACTGCTTTCTGGATTTCTGACATCAGGAGGGCTGTGGTTGGGTCATCACCGCCATGTGCATTTGTCATTTGAGTGGTGTTGGCCGGGCTAGGAAAGGGGTTTCCATTTTCTGGTGTTGGGACGCTGTTGCCCGAAGTTGTAGTGCAGCGGAATAAAGATCCCAGAGAGGAGAAGAACAGAAGAGGCTCACAGCCAGTTCTTTGTGATCTGGAATCTTTGATCTTCGTGTGGTGGTACTTTACAATAGGATGTAAATGCTGCTCTGTTTTTGGCTTTCTGCTCTCTGAAATAGCTGGATGTTTTCACGGTATTTGTGGCTTCATAAAAAGAGGGTCACCAGATTTTTTTTTTTTTACCCATCTGTATCGAGAAATCTATTAACTAGGAGCCTGTACTGTAAAATATCCAGCCATTTAGGAAAAAAAAAATAAAACAACAGGGTTCTTTGGAAACTTCATATTGCTTAAACGTTCCTACAGGGTGATCCGTGAAAGACCTTTCTCACACCACTCCTATCAAATGTCCCCTTGATCTGCGGTGTTTGTGCAGAAGTTACCATTTGCCTTGGTGGTGCCAAGATGCAATCCCACCAAAAAAGAAAACCCTTATTTTTTTTTTTTTCTGAGTGAATTCTTCATGATCAAATCAATAAGTCTTGTGTTTCTGTTTTTATAATCCTTTGCCAGTTACTTACTGAACTTTTTACTAACCTGAGGTCCTCAAAAGCATACCAATCAGCAATACTTCCATGTTATATCTTGTCCTTCTCCTCACAGACCACAGCAATCATTTTACTCTGAAGTTAATCCTGTTAATTCTGCCACCAGTCAATGAGTTTGCTTTGCTACCCAACTTTTCTGTTTGCACCTGTAAAACATCTACCTGCAGACACAGAAGTAACCCCACCATTTAGGTAACTTAAGAATAGGTGTGGTTAATGACACTGCAATTACCAGAACAGCTTTTCCAAATTTGGGTTTTATAGTTCTAAACCTTGGTTCCCTTTATATATATTGTTTGCAGCATCCTTGCAGCATCCTCCTGTTACTTCTTTGTTAGTGGGATGATCAAATGTTTCTTCCAGTAAAAACTTCAGTTTAATTTTTTTTTTTTTCCCTGGGATGAAAAGTAACGATTCCCCTTCATTCTGGTTACCCATAATAGACTTTGCTTTTCTCCCTACATTGTAGCTCTAACTGACCGAGTGGCAAAGCATCATCCATTCTGTCGCCCATATTCTTCTCTCAGACCATTTTGATGAAAGAACAGCTCTTCTGACAAAAGAAAAGGAGATGAAGTGAAAGAGGTGGCGGTGAAACCAAGTGGCTGTCTAGTGATGGTCCCTGATACGAGAACAGGAGATCGAAGTTTGGTCCCTGCCTGGCCTTGGACAATCAGCGCTGCCCAAATTCTGACGGGCTAAATCTGCTGGACTAAAGCACAATGGCTTGGGTTTCCCACTGGTTGATATTAGACCTTCAGAGGGGCTTAGCAAATAGAAAACAAAGTCACCTCAACGTCATAAAAGATGCCTACTTGCTGTGGTAACAGTTTCGGAAAACATGGCCAACTTAGTAGGAGATACACGTTGCTGAGGCATGACCCGAACACCAGCTCCCTTACCTCACTCTGGTTTTAGCCGGGTGCTGGTTGTTCGCCACCATCTGGAAATGATCCCTTTTCCGAAGCAGAAGGTGCATAGTTAAGGCCCTGCACCCTAGATAGTGTCCGGTGCTTAGGGACAGAGCTTTGGCTGGGTAATTATGATAGAAAAGTGGTAATTTATCCATTGCTTTCCAAAAATGACACCTCTGCTTGTATATTTTAATGCTCCATCTTACTGAACTCTGAAATTTGACATTTTGGATGTGAGGAATTAATTTTCTGTTTCAGAGTTGCATATCTATGTGGGAAGATACCCTTTTTCATTACACAGGGTTGTCAGTATTTAGATTTGTTTCACATTCTCATACGGCAGGTAGTCCTGTTCCCCTCTCTCTTTACCCCAAATGCAGACGGCACTCTCACATTTGCTGGGATGACATCCAGCCCAAAATCCTTGGCCACGCTGTCGGCAAGGCGTCAGTCTCTGTCAGGTCCTGAGCACACTGTTCCTGGACCAAGCGGAGGTTCCCGGAGGTTCAGCTGGGTTTTTTTCCGTCATATCGATTTTATTACTCTTCAGTAGTATCTATTAACTGTTATTGAAATAACTAGAATTAAGTTAGCAGGCCAGTGCAGAAGTGCGTGAGATCTTTGGCATAACTTCAATTTCTATTTAAGAGTAGTAAAGATGCTTAATAAGATGTGTAGCTGTGAACATTTGGAGATGTGCTTTCATGTCCTACTTTTGCTATGACATTATGTTATTTTCTTCGTCTGTGTGTGTGTGTTAAGAAAGTAGAAGTTATGAAATGGCATCATGCTTTCTCTCATAACAAGAATTGGAAGGAAAAGAGGATTGGGTTGGGGAAAAAGAGAAGGAAAGGGAAGAGAAATACTTAATTTTCTTATACTAGGTGGTTTCAGACCAAGTTGTTTTCACATATTGATTATATAGGACATATATATCTCTCTCATATCACATATATATATATCATGTATATAATATCTCATATAAAATCGCATGCAATGTAATACCTGTTTCCTTCCTGAATTTTAAGTCACAATTTATACCCCAGCAGCCAGTGTTGTTGTTAAAAGATACGCTCTAGTAACACAGGTTTACCTATAAAATAAAAAAATAATCTCGAGTGAAACTTGGAGCTGAGGGTGTTAGTATTGACTTTGTCAAAAAGCGGCATTAAAATCAAGAAGGGGACTGTACCTTTTGGATATTTATTATAAAAGAAGTACTAACCTCTTTACGTTGTCTCGCGGTTCTGTAGAAAGCAAAGCCATCAAGTGACTCTCAGCCTGTTTACTTCACAGCTACTTTAATTTTACCTTTTTTCTCCTCTCTGTCTGAACGTTTAAATAGACCCTTTCTTCCCGAGTCTATTTAAGCAATGCAAGACCTAAATCAGTCCTAAGTGGCAACCACTTCTCGGAGTGTTGTGTATGGCTCTGGGTTAATTAGCTGAAATAGATTATCCCCTGGTGTGTGGCATAGTGTTTGTGGTAACTTTCAGTGTGCATAGTTTGCAGTAGATTTCGTGTTTATTTTCATGTACTGAGGCAAATTCTCAGTATGTCTTCAAATTATCTCCTTGGGGGTGTTTTTTCCTGAACTAATCCTGACAGACTCTCCCTGCCAGATATGCCCATCATCAAGAACAGGAGAACACTACACATGCAGGAACCTCTGTGCTTGGGGCTGTATGCAAATTTAATGCCCAGCTCATTTCTGCTTCTCTTACATGGATGACAGACATTTTAACAATAACTTTCACATTTCCCCATGGAAATCCCATTGTATTACTGTATGTACATGAGCGCATACATGCATTTACTTTGCGTATGTGTTCGAATATGATATCGAGAACACCTATACTTGTAAATATGTTTTATGCCCTTTTTTTGTATTTACATATAGATACAACGTATGTGAGAAAGCTTGTGTCAAGAATGCACTCATCAAACTGCTCTTTATCAGAGATGCAGCTAGATCCCGGGGAGACTTATCAGATAATAAAAAATAGATAGGGTGGAAAATGTGATAAACAAGAAATTGACACTGGAAATAATTCTACAGCATTTGGGGGTTTCATGGCTTCATATGGAGGCGAGAAGCAAGAGCATAGGAAATAAGCTTTTGTTTTCTGATGTTTGAAGCGGGCACAGTCAGAGCAAATGATATTCCAGCAATTGCAAATAGAGCTTTCTCCAGATATGTCGCAATCTTCGTGACTGAAATGAACTCTCGCTGGTGCCGCAGGTTTTGGAAGAGCTGGGAGTAGATGAATTGCTGCAAACTTTTTTTTTTTTCTTGTTTTCCCCCTACATTTTAAAGGCAGTAACCGCAGTGTGGGCGCTCGGGCACCAGCATTGGTATATAGGTGCTGGAATGAAAAAGTGGCTTGGCTGCCAGGCATGCAGCGCAGCGTGCTGCTGTGCACAGGTCCCTCTCCTCTTCCCCTGGGTGTGCTTTTGGTGCACATCCGTGCGTCTTTCAGAAAGGAATTGCAAGAGGAAAGGGTACGTCCTTCTCCCAGAGTGGAGATGGGGCACGTTGGACGTTCCTTGATCTCTGTGAAAGCAACATTTGGTTATGCTGATTTACACGTGTAAATTTAGGTAGCACAAAAGTCACTCTTCAGAGGAATTTTGAAAGACAGATTCCAGAAATACAGAGAGAGGTTTTAAACAGACTTAAAAAAAAAGGTAATTCATACAGACAGTAAACACTATTCTTGCTTTGGATGAGAATTGTTTCTCTCTGGAATTCCTAGTCTACCTGTATGCCAAAGTTGTGTTGCAATAAATTTTTTCTTGTCTTCTCTATTCTTTGTCGTTCATGTTGCGTTTTGGGGCTTAAAAAGCCATCATTATCACCACACTAATTTTTTACTTTAGTACACTTTAGAACACTTGTTCTGCTTTTTTTTCTTTTTCTGCCTGAGGTGGGAATGACAATTTCATGGTGGTGGTGTGCAGAAGAAAAACAAAAAACACCCACCTACTAAAGTGTTCAAAGATTGCCATCAGAGCTCAAGAAGAAGTTCTGTAAAACTAATAGTAATATATTCAAGTATAAAAATACTCTGTAGAAGTAATGCAACCAATCGTCTGTCTTTTTATTCTTAGAAACAAAATTGTTATTCATATGGAGAGATATAGCTAAACCTATGTGTCAATGTAATTGCAAAATACATATATATGTGTGTGTTTAAAAAGTTTGGGTTTTTCTGTCTTCTGACGCTACTGTCTTGGAAGTTAGATTAAGGAAAATTAATGAAATTGTCTCATGATTGAGGTTCACTCAACATAATATGTTATACCTTGTCAATTTCAATGTTATTTCGCAAATAATGAATACTATGTAGTAGTACTGAATAGTATGTAATAAAGTGACAGTAATGAAGGAAGTGATACAATTATCTGATGGAGTTTTGACACTGCTTTTATTTTTGTAACTGCACGGGTTGATGAGTTTTAAAACATAAGGAGTACATACAGTTTCCCAAAACGTCTGTTGCTTCAGCATATTTTTATACTTAACTAGTGTTACTTCTCCTTTTTACTTCATTGTTATGGCCTCCTTTGGTTCAGATTGTATTTCTTCCATTGCTTTCTTTATCTTTTATTGTGCTGTATAATAACTTGCTACACCACTAGTTCTCAAACTGTGATTTGTAGTCACTTTCCATAGCAAGTCCTTCGCAGTTATAAATCCATATTAAACAGCATGTATTTAAAAGTTTGTTGATAAGGATGTGTGGTAGTCTGGAAGAAAATGTGATAACTGAAAATGGCCTATCATTTCAAAAGCTTGAGAAGCAGTGCTCTAGGCAGTACAGACTCACGGAGGTACAGGCACGTCGTGAGTGATTTGAAGGTAAGGTGAATAACTCACTCACGGTGCGCTGTCTCTTCCTGACATAGCCTGCTTTGCAGTCAGAACATGTCTTTGTCCCTCTAACACGGAAAAAAAATAAATTATCCAAAATTCTTGGGTGGGGGAAGGCTGTGGGGAACAGGGCAGTGACACCTATGGCACATCGTCTGCAGGTGCTTTCTTGCAGTTGCTGCAGGTTAAGGATTTTATCCTGTGTTACGACTGGCCATCGTGGGATCACGTCCTGGGACTTGGGCTAACGTGTTACTCAGGTTTTTTTCCACCTGTCTACGCTTCATGGGTGTCAGTTCCCAGGAAGTTGTACTGCTTGTTGACATACGTGGAGAAGCACTGGTGGGAGATTTCAGGTAGAAAAGCAGTATGAGCAAGTCAGAAGGATATGAAAAATTCTGTGTTGCTTTTACTGGACTTGTGTGTTATGCAAAAAAAAAAAAAAAAAAAATGCTTTCTGCATTGTTTTTATACCTTTTTAGTGCTACATTATTGACATTCCCTCAGTATTGCAAACTTCATTGCAGTGGGCCTTGATATAACATATGGGATGATATATATAAATATTTGAGGAATGATGTTAAAGTGTTCTGGACAATAATTAAGTAGAGTTTTAAGAAACTCAGGTAGTTTATAGATGGTTTTTCTTACACACTGGAGGATGGAAGGGTATCCAGCCAGATTTTCGCTGAGGTTTGTTGCCTGTAGCACGATAAAAAGCCTGTAATGTACAGAGAAAATGGTATAATACCTATCATTTGTCACTGAATTTGGAATTTTATATGTGTTTACCCATATCTGTGAAGTCTCTTTCTTGATGTTTTCATATGAGGTCCAATATTAACTACTGACTAGTTACCTGTAGATGCAGCATCAAAACAAAACCCCCACGACTTTTTAATGCTGCCTTATGCACTCTGAAATCATGTAGGAAAAAAGGATACTCTAATAAAGCAAAAGGAGTAAGACCAAAAGAAAATTTTCCATCCCCGTCTGCAAAATTAGAGTTGTTTTCCTTTCAGTAGGAGTAAATGTTATGTATCATTTTCACCCAGGCAGAACAAGTACAAAGTAGTGGACAGCTTTTCTACTTTGCCTCCTTTTTTAACTGTGGAAAGATGTAAATGATCAAATGAGGCACCAAGCAATGAAACCTCATCCCAACAATGGTATTCCTAAATGATGTATGTGGCCCAAATGACCTGTGTAAAAGGTGTAAAAATGGAATTAAAAAACGTGGAGGACAGATTACTGTGCTATGTAAATACATAGTTGTATCTGTGTGTGCATATAAAATTATGCATGCACATAATGTATATCTATCTCTTTATTTGTAGCTCGTTCATTTCCGTTTCTAGTTGGTATGTGTTATTTTTGGTGCCACAACAAGTATCTTCCACCTATGGTGATTTCTACCTCACCACTATTTCAGAAAAAAAAAAAAGAACTGTGGAATCAGACACTAATATGTCTTTACTAGTTAAATTCCACTAAGGGTTTTCAAAGACCCAAGAAGAAGTTTTGTGCTTTTAAGATGTGAAGAGAGACTATAAGAAGGGACTCTTGATAGTTTGTTCTATTTTGGATGAGCCGTGCAGCTGTGAAACCGTTAATGAGGAAGACAGCTTTTGTGATTATCTCAGATCTCCATAGAGACTTTTTCCAATAACTCAGATCCTGTTCTGGCTATACACCCAAATTCCTTCTTTCTGCCTGATATTTATTGTAGGTTATCTCAGCGGTGCTGTCTGCGGTTGAGATCTGTCTATAATCTCCTCTGTTGCCTTTGACTTTGTCAGTTGTCGAATTCTGGTGTTGAAACTTTTCATTCAGGCAATGTAGTAATGTAGTTTATTTGTTTCTGAATTGGAAAAAAAAATGATTTGTTTATGCTCACCTTAAATATTTGCAGCCATTTTGAGGAAGCATTCCTTTTTTTTTACACTTAGCAGGACTTGCTATAAAGGGGTCAAGTTCTGATGTCGTCATTTTGCCTCTTGTTTTCTGCCTGCGCACTGATGCCTGTTGGCCACCTCGTGAAAGCTGTCCTGCCTGTGTGTTGTGAGAGACACCTTACAGGTGTCCACCTGAGTATCATCTTCTTGTAGACACTCCTTTCCCCGACCAGCAGCCTCAGTGCTCTGTCCTGGAGCACTGAGGTCTGCAAATGGTCCTCAACTGCTAGTGCGGAGGAAGGACACGTGCAGGAATTGAGAGACAGAAAATCCCCGGTCTTTCCTTTCTCCTCTGGTTGCTCTCCAGGCAAGGCAAAGGAATAGGGATCCTGATATGAAACTAGGGCTTCTGGGGAGGGAAGGAGGAGGAGAAGGGAGAGGCATCCCAAAAGAAAGGATGGGAAAGGAGTCAAGGTAGGGTTTTGCTGAGCACCGTGACCATCTGGGAAGAGAGGTGAGATCAGGAGAAAGAGAGGAGAGTGCGGTGAGTGAGATGAGAGCTCACAGCAGAGGGTGAGCCAGTTTCCTTCTCACAGGAGTTACGTAAAGACAGAATAGGTAGAAAATAAGGGAAGGATGTCAATCGAAGCTGGGCAGAGGTCTGATGAGAGTGAGCAGTAGAATGAGAGTGTTCTATAGCTGCTGGAACACACTCTCTTAGGTAGTTGAATTCCTCAGTCTTGCAAATAGCTCTGATGAGCAGCAGCAAAACGTTTAGCCGTCTTTTCGGATGCTGTTGTGAAGACAATGGCCAAACACTGCCATGTTGCAGAGTGTTACCTCAAGGGGTGAACGCTGAGCTGCAGCTCTGAAGAGCCCAGGCCTGCTCACAAACCATCCGTCTACTTCAACGTGACGGCTCGGTTCCACGGTACCTTCTAGGACTTTGAAAATGTCGTCTGGAACTACCCCTGCCTTCCTCTCCCAGCTTCGGTGGAAGTCGGGTACAGAAGAGTTGGGGAGCAGGGAGTGACATCGGGAGGAAGGTCTACTCAAACCTCAAGTGTGCTTTCTTGTATATTAATAAAAAAATACCATACATACTTCAGCTTCTTCAGGTATGAGAATCACAAGGTCAAGTCTCCAGCTCGGGTTTTCAAGGTCGTTATTATTTTGGCTTGCTGGCAATGCAGAAGTGAGTAGGGAAGGGAGGTTTTTCTCAAGTGTGTAAATCAACTACGCATTAGTGATTTTGTGTTTGGAAAAGAAATGTACTCTTTTTGCCCTGAGGACAACATCCTTTTGTGTTTCAGAGACCCTTTATGATTAATAAATGCATTAGAACTTTTGTAAAAATGTGAGAAATCTTCTAGAATGGGAAGTGGTAGGCAACTTGCTAAAATGAGAGTGTCTGTCATACCATATTCAGCTGGTTTGTTTTGACTGAAAGATTCCGAGACGTGAATAGGCTGTGAGGTATAGAAACCGTATACTTTTAATTCTAAGTCTTGAGTTCTGATCACTTAAATTTGTGAAATGTCTAATTCCAGAGTTTGGTCCTTTCAAGGAGAATGCTTCTCTCCCAGGTATGTGTAGCGCATTGAAACACACAGTATCTGCCCTTCTTTTGACACCAGTGCTCTCATTGCTATGTGCTTTTGCAAAAAAGTTGAGAATGTAGCAGTGGCTATTAAGAATGATGGTGCACTGTTCTGTAGATAGCAATAAAATACTCTGCAGTCCCCTATTCACCTTTTAAGGATGTGCTTTGAAATGAGCATCTATAAAATGTACTGTTCTTCACTGGTTAGTAAACAATATTGATGATGCTGCTGGCTCAATAAATGGTTTCTTAGAGCTGTGGAACACTTCTATGTTAAAGTGCGGCTAAACATGTTGGAGTGGCAGACGTCTAAATAAATGAAGCGTAATGTTGCTGAAACAATGAACTGCTGAAAGGTGAGGTAGATTCTGTGAAACATCATATATTTGGAGTACACAACCACACTTCCTGCAAGCTACTACTGCATGGGGAGAGATGATTGTAAAAAGGGAGACAGCTTGGACTGCTGTATTTTCTGGCTGGAAAAGGGAACTATAAAAACAATAGGAAAGTTGCCAGGGCACACCTCTCTGTGCTAAATATGATTTAATGTCATTTGTGGAAATATGAATATAATCAAATTTGTTATAGAGAAACAATTGCAAGGGCATGTTTGGTTTTTAATAGCATGAAAATATACTTCTCCCTGCAGAGGCATTACCTCAACAAAAGCAGCAGGAAACACTTCTTCACTTAGGATCATAAGAAAGAAAGTCTTGTTGAATTTGTTTTCCATGATAAATTACAGTACAGATTATAGATTAAAAACTTTGTTTCTCAATATATCTGGCAATACTGAAAGTCAAAAATCAGGGTGAAAATCTCAAAGATTTTATTGTAGGCTGTTTAGTGACACGGTATGCTTCGTGGTACGCTTTTTCTTTGTTTTAGGTGGGTTGTGCCCTGTCTGGCTTACTGGTGTCCTTAGAGCTTGCTGTTACTGGTCTGAACTTGTGAATGTCGTCCGCCTTTACCTCTCCTTCCGCCTTCACCTCACTTTCTTTTCCCAGCACTTTATAAGAGTGGTTACTTAACTCTAGCCAGAACGTAAGTGGTTTTGAAAAAAAAGAAGTCAGCTTTGTTTAGCAGGTCTGCCTTTGGCATTCTTTATCTTCGTGCAGCGCCTCTGGTTTCTCTGAGAAGCACTTTTGTGCTTGCCCTCCTTAAGCGGGACAGGTTAGTGGGTATCGGGAGAAACTTTTCACAAGACTGAAAGTCCGTCAGCCACCATTAGCCGTGACTAGCGTATTTCTTTACTGGGTACCTGACTCGGTTTCTTGTACAACTCCCAGCAGTTCGGAGTGACGCTCTGGCAGGACAGGGTGCATGAACCTGGTGCCAGTCCTCAAGTGCACCGGAGCAAAGCTCTGCGGAGCAGAGGAGTTAGGAAAGGCATGAAGAAGTTCACTCAGCCAGAGACCGAGTGGTGATACAGGAGTAACTATCGTAGTTTTTCTTTACGTTATTTCCATTCATTCATTTGTGACTGATTCCACCAAACTTTAAAGGGATTGTTAATAGCTGGCTTTGCACTTCTTTGTGCTGTGTTTTATAATAAAAAGAGTTGAGTTGGAAATGTACAAGATACCTTACATTTCATGAACTGTGTTCTAACAATCGTTGTATTTATCTCATTGACATATTTCGAGTTTCTACTGTTCATGTTAATAGCCAAAGTCGTTGGTTTCTTTATAGTGTAATTGTTTACGTTTCACTTTCGAACGTACTTTAGCTTTCTTGGGATCTACTGTAGTCTACTAGAGAAAACTGCCAGCTAAAAATTAACTCAGTTTTATTCTGCATTTTCTTTAAAGAAGTAATTGCAGAATATAATTATACTATCTTAAAAGGGAGCTAAAAATACTTGCTCAGCTCAGTGGCCTTAGCCCAGGGATGATCTTATCACTAATTATAACTTATAACCTGAACTAAAATTCAGGTTGTTGAAGCACCTGGAGCTGCCTTGCTCTCCTGTCTGAACTAACTCTGCTGACTTCTCATTTCTACAGTCTACAATCTTACTCTGCACCTGAAAGTTTAGACTCTTGGTAAATGTGAAGAAAAATATACCCAGCATGCTAACATGTAGGTATCTCTCGCATCTAAGTAAATTTGAACAGATCATTTGGGCCAGAAGGGAGGAATCCTATATGATGCCCAAGGAGAAAGAGTAAAACACAGTAAAGAAATGAGAAGCCGGTGATATCAGCCTGGGATTACTATTAGTGTTGCAAATAGAAACAGGCACATCTTGCTAGAGATGCTACACATAACTCTGCGAGTTTTCAGAACTGAGGTTTGGGGGGGAAGTCTTAAGATCAGTGAAGGAGAAAATTAGAAAATTACAAGACAGACTGGGAAATTAAGTTAGAAAGAGTGGTAAGGTAGCTGAAATGTATTATTCAGTAAAATTTATTTACAAAGAAGTACGTTAAAAGGTAGAAAGACATTTTCTTACATTGTGTGAACAACTTACAGGTCAGGCCATATGTACTTTAGGAAGGTGAAAGACAAACAAATCCTAGGCTTTTATTAATTTATTGTTTTACAGTTACACCCAACCAATACCGCAGATATCATAGAAAAACAAAATTAAGAAGGTCATCAATCACAAGTATAAAAATTATCCTGGAAAGCTCACTAAGATTGACTGATGGTTTACCAAATTTAAAAGAAGCCAATATTGGACTGATTTACTGGATTTCAAGTGATAGTTGATGGCAAGTGCCACCTTCAGAAATCACTCCTAATATGTAAAAAATATTTTAAAGAAATCACCAGGGAAATAATGTTTACATGCATGTGTGCTCTGATGAATGGATGTTCTCATCATTTTGAAAAGCAGTGGCTGTGCCTCTTGGTGATTCTTGTGTCATCCTATTCCTTGCTGCCTCTATCTCTTCTTCCAAAAAACCAAACAAAAAAAAAAAAAAAAAAAAAAACCCAGAAAATTCCTAAGAACAGAAAAAAATTAAAAAAAAAAAAAAAAAAAAAGAAACATGTAGGAGAAGCAGCAGAAAGATTGCTTGATTCAACCTTAATTTCAATTCTGAGTGAAGGGACAGACTCAGCAAAGAGTTTTATTTGTGACCAGTTGACATCTCCAGGACATCAGAGAAGCCAGTGTGTTGACACTGCTATCTCCAAATAGTGGTGGAAATAACATTATAGGATTTAGCCCTATGTAAAAGTACAAGTGGGAGTACCTTCAACATAATAAGGGCAGTACAGTTCCAGCATGTGCGATGAGCCTTCAGAACAGCTTGTGGAAGTGTCTCTGCTCTTCTATGGAATCCAGTATCTCTGTTCCAGACATGTGTGTGGTTATCAAACCAAAAACCAGTATTTTTGCGTTTTATCAGTGGAAATCACAGACTGCCTATATACCTTTAACCAGGTGACCTCAGTCTTGATTCATACCATACAAAATTTACTGTTGTCCCTTTCGCTTATGACAGACAGTTGGCAAAGTGTAGTTTTTTCTGCAGCCAAAGGACTTACTTTGTCAATGGCCGGACTTCCTAGTACCCCAATGGTCCATGTATTTTGATGGTGGCTATTTATTAAGGAATGGTGAGGCAGGGCTGGTTTGCTTTCCTGTAGTACCAATAACCATGAGCACAGTTAAAACATTTCTGAAGTTTAAGTATTCACATTCAGCTTTTTACAGCATGTGATGGTTTTGGGTTTGTTTTTTTCCTGTTTTTCGAAAAAGTAGGTCTGCAAGTCTTTTATTTTCCAGTATTTGGGTAATGGTGGCTATTTCTGCTCTATTGAACTTTTTCTAGTATTTTCTTAAAAAGGCTGAATGATTTTCCTTCCTCTGCAGAAGTGGACAAAGGATAAGGGAGCAAACAAAGACAAAATTAATCTGAGGCAGTATGGGATGTAAATAAAAACGCAGCATTTGGAAAAACTTCCCTACAGATGTCTGGGAGTGTATCTGTTGGTTGCATTACACTGGATGTAAAGCAGAGCCATTCTCAGTAACCTAAAGAAGATATCCAGTATTTTTTCTCTATACTCAGATTAATAACTTTTGATGGACAATTTATTTTTACAATCTTCAGGAATTTGGAAGGAGCAGGAGGCAGGTTCAAAGCCCATCAGCCCCTGCTCCATAGCTGAAGCTGTAAGAAAGGAAGGAGGCAATCCATTACACATAAATAGCATGATCCATGCTGTGATTTTACACTTCTCACACAGTCAACACTTCAGATTTTTCTTCTAAAGTGACACATATTCTTTCAACAGTCCCACCCTCATAGCAGTGCAATTGTAACAGAGGAGAAATCTGCCAGATTCCCAATTTTTGTGTAATAGGAACATAAAAACAGATTTGTCACATAGGTCCTGAAAAAAAAAAAAAGTAAATAATTATGTGAAATGTACTTCTTAGAAATGTCTTTTGTAGTATGACGCTTACAGAAATGGCATGTGCAGTTCTGTAACCATTAGCCACTCATAAAGGAATTATAAAATTGGGAAAGATGGGATTGCTTTTTGGGATGGGAATAGAATCATAGAATCATAGAATTGTCAAGGTTGGAAAAGACCCTTAAGGTCATCGAGTCCAACCGTTAACCCATCACTGCCAAGTCCATCTATACCATGCCCTCAAGCACCGCATCTCTCCGTTCTTTAAACACCTTCAGGGATGGAGACTCAACCCCTTCCCTGGGCAGCCTGTTCCAGTGCCTGACCACCCTTTCGGTGAAGAAGTTTTTCCTAATATCTAACCTAAACCTCCCCTGGCGCAGCTTGAGGCCGTTTCCTCTCGTTCTATCACTCGTTACTAGGGAGAAGAGACTGACCCCCACCTCCTTCCAGGTAGCTGTAGCGAGCAAAATAGGTGCATGCAAAGGGGAGAGCCTCAAAGTGCATCATTTTAAAAAACTCAGAGCAAAACTGGAGACTTTGAATTACAAAAAGGTGTGAAACTCACAGCTGGGGACTACCGCTCTCAGCAGAACTGTGCTAGAAAGAATAGGTGAACGTAAGACTTAAATATTAACCCAAAGCAAAATGAATCTGGGGACAGGCATTGCAAGCAGTTTTTTACTTTGAAAATAATTGCTGTGCAGAACAGTCTTCTAGGCATCGTCGCTGAAACAGAGACGTGGGTCATTCGGTAAAGAGTTGGGTATTGTTCAGAAAATGCAGCATGGAAATGGGACGGAAGTTCGATGAACCTAATAGCCCCGTTCTCAGACGTGCCTGTGATCTAATGCATCCTAGTCAGGCATTTGGTACTTGACGCCAGGTGTTGCTGCTCATAGGGAAAATACTATCCATTTCTCTTAGTTTGTCTTGGTTTTAGCAGTCTGAGGGAAGAAACCTGTGTTGAAGAAGTTCCCTGAGAATGCCAAGAGGCTGTGTGTACGGGAATGGCCTCAGTGAACCGTATTTTGCCCTTCAGATTTTAACCTGGATACTAACCCCACAGCTGTAATAACACAGCTCAGAAACTCTTATGTGAAGGGAAAAAAATGACCCGAGAGATTCCACATTTTGTAAATATTTATAGGGCGAGGGCTGTGTCATTTTTATTTCCACCTAACTTTTTCTACCTGAAACTGGTTACAGCGATAGGAATTTTGTCTCAGTAATTCATGCGCTGTTTAAAATGGCACTGCAGTCATGCTCTGGGCTCCGCGTTCTTGGAATTGTCAGCATTCTCGAAGCAAATTCATAGCACTTCTGGAAAATGATGTGAAACATCAGTTAAAAGTTGTATGGAAATAAGCAAAGACAAATGAAATTAAAATTGTCAGGCTTTTAGCTAGAATGTTTTATTGGTGCTGACAATCTTAGAAAGACTTAGGTAGCTTACGTTATGCTGTGGTTGGACAGTAGTATCATTGCAAAGGGTGTTCAGATGAAATCCGTCTGTCTAGCTGTAGATGTGTTTCAAAAGCAAGCTGGGTGGGTTGAAGCACATCAAATGAGTCATATGTAATTGTCAGACTGGTTTCTCTAATAACTAGCGGTACACCGTGTTTAGATGAAAGAAGTGAGATGTAACAGGAATGTGGGTTTGCAGTACACGTTATCAACATGGGAAAACCATGACCAGAGAGGTCCGATCTAGTAAGACATTGATTGTTTTTTTGCTAAATGTCCTTCTGGATATGGGACCCACCCAAGTGCTCTAATGAGAGCTACCACAGGTCTTCCAATACACCAAAAGCCTCATGAAGGCTGGGTTTAAAATAATACTTCATCCAGTCTGGTAAAATATTATTATTTATCATGGAATTATCTCCATTTTATTCTTCTACATGAAATGGAGAGAATGAGAGTAAAAATCTAACTCAGAATGACCTGGACTGTTGTAATTCCACTGAAAGACAATGCAGGAAATCCTGTAAGTTTGTTTCCAGGTTAAAGGAAAAGTTCTTATAGGATCAAAATACTAATTATTCAGCATTTTGCTGACGTGGGCATTTAGAAAGGAAAACCAACACTGATCCAAGGTTGCACTGCAAATCTGTCAAAAGATTGCAGCCAGGAATGACATAAGATTTTTTCTGCATTTGTTTTACACATGCTTTTGCTATTTTCAAATTGACTTTCACCTATTCAAAGAAATGGAGTAACAAATAATGCGGCTTAGGCTCAGATCTTTCAGAGTGCACCTTCTCCTGGCACCCAGGTAATTGGAGGTGAAATGGCAAAACTGCTGAAAAACACGGTTGGAGGATGCATTAGAATGTGTTCAAAAGGCACATTTCCTACAGACTTACCTGAACGTGGGCACCACGTTTGAAATGGATTCCCCTAAGTGTTTACATTAATACTCGTGGGTTTGATATCTGATATAGCTAAAGGAAATACTTCCTTTTCAATTTTTTTAGTAGAACTGCCATACAAGATGAGAAGAGCCATGATCGCCAGAGGTAACCGACTAGCTTTGTAGTGGAAGAGGCTACTGACTCTCCAAGGTACATTGAAAAGTATTTTCAAGTGTTCCATAGTATAAACACTGTGCAGGTTTTTACTGGAGCCTTAAAACCTGCAGTTCTTAGCAGACAGTCTGTACCATGCAGATACGTGGGTTATCTTTAATTCTTCCTGGTCTTCTGAGAACACATCCAAGGGACAAAGCCTTGGGAAATACAATTGTCCTTTTAAGCTTAAAGGGTAAATGGATGATCTTGTGATTAGAGGACAGTGTTTGGAGCTGCAGACATTGTCTCCGTTTGCAATTGTGCCAAAAAGCCGTGCAGCCAACTTTTGCCTTTCCAGGGAAATCAGGAATTGGGGAATGCATGAAATGCAAGGTTACAGGTGATATGTAAATGAGGCTGGAAGGGTCCTGTTTGCAAACGATCAGGGAAAGCTGCAACTTGACGAGGCGGCTGGGCTGCGGTGCGTGTGGCATGACCCGTGTGACACGAGGGTGGTGGGAATGGCCGCCTCTCGCGTGCTGCCCAAGGCCGTATGGCTCACAGCTCCGGGCACTGGGACTGCACGTCTCGGAGGCTCTGGTCTCCAGCCAGGGCTGGCTGGTGGCTCACTGGCGGAGCCTGCCCCTTGCCATCGCTGCCAGGAGAAGCCCAGGGAGGCTGAACAGCTGTCGTGCTGTCAAGCCCCCTTTAAGTTTGTGCCTCGAAGCAAACCGCAGATCACAGTTGCTGCGAGGCTGCGGGTTCTGGAAAGCTCCCCACGTGTCGGCTGGAGCTTCTTAACACTCAGTCCCGTGACTTTCACCAAGGCTGCACATCTCCGCAGAGTGAGCGGTTTCTAGTTTTTGTCGGGAAGTTCTCAAACAGCAGCATGGGCAGCACTCCATGGTCGTGTGCTCGGCTCGCTCCTGTGCCTGGGGATGTGGGTCAGTGTCTCCTGCCTAGGGTGCTCCTTTTTTTACATGCTCTTCTCTGCTGGCAGTCAAAACAGAAGCAAAAGGGAAAATAGAGAGCTGGGAAATGCAGGGGTTAATGCTGTGAAGTCTGTGGGTGCAAACAGGGTTCTGTTAAAAATTAAATGAAATCGGGTGGAGGTAGATAAAAAGAAATCTGAAATAATTGTTCTGTAGAGTATGGCCTTTCCACATAGGCAGAAATCTTTCTCTTCACTTCTGTCTGAAGAGAGAGTCAAATAGAGAATCTCATCTCTTAATTAGAAAGAAAAATACTCATCAAACACATCTCATCACTAGAAAGCTAATGATCCACAGCTGCTAGTCTGAAAGGGCAGGCTTTTTTTCTGAACAGTAGGAAGTGTTAATCATTTTGGATGAGATTTCTTTTTAAAATATACTGTAGTTTGCAAAAGAATAGGATATTCAATATTCCAACTTAAATTATTTTTTGAAGTGTTGTACACCAGGGATAGTGTCATGTGTCTCCCTGAATGATCATTTAATGCCTGTGTCTCTCACTAAGAGTATCAACTGATGTGATGTTGTAAATGGCCAGTTCATGCCTCTGACTGAAAATCTTGATCTCATGGGGGAGAAGAAAAAAAGTCCTCCCTTATAGTCTTCTGTGTAGGAAATGGCAGCTATATTAAACTGTAACCTTTGAGACTCCCACTCCTCCCTTAAAATAGTTGGCTTGTTTCAGTAGTGATGAGGATCCTTTTTTTAGACTGAGTTAGAGCCATTATTCTTTGGAAGAGATCGTACCAGATACAGTCCATGTGCCACTGGATGCTTTGCAGGCATGGGCAAGAGCCAGAACTGCCCTTTTATACTTGTTCCTTAGCTTTTCTGGATTTTTTTTTTCCCCCTGTACTTGTTTAATGGACAGATATGTAGGTTTTCCTCCCCGTCATGCACGAAGTGGAGTTAAAGTTTCTGCATACCACCTGCCTTCTTCCCTCTCCCCGCAGCTATCAGGCCCTTATTGCCTAAGAACTGAGCCCCAGGTTTTTCTTGTGGTTTGACCACAGATTTTGGAGTTGCTCATGTTTCCTTATAAGTTTTGTCTAATACTGGGAATCGGCTTGTTTCCTCCCCTGTGCATTTCATGAGTGCATTTCCCTTCTGGGGAAGACGGCGAGGCCATTTCACTTGCAGTGCCATCACTGTGCTGGTCTCGCACAGAACGCATCTCATTTGTGTTGCAAATGCAGAGTCCCCGTTTTCCTAGAGCCTGGCTGAGACAGGTTTCTGAAAGGAGGAACTGGTTCAAATTTAGCCAGACTAGATGGAAATTAAGGTGGCATGTCGGTGAAGACTTCTACAGGAGATGGCAGGTGTAATATCCACATTTTTGAAAGGTATGTCCTCACAAGTTGTAAAGAGGTAATATCTTAATATAATATTTTACTGGCCTCCAGAATGCAGTACTGTAAGGGATTAATCCTCTCAAGGATCCTTTGACACTCAGAAACTTCAAGTGGGGAGTCTTTGTGTGAGAGTTCATTGGTGTTCTGGAGTACAGGGTACATGATGGTCATGTTCCTCCATTTCCAGTCAGGCCGGTATCTCCTGAGACTGCCTAGATTGCTGACTTCTTTTTTTCTGGAGCCAAATGACTTGATTTTCTTTCCATCTTTCTAACCAAATTTCAGATGGGACCATAAGGAAGACTGTATGCATTGCCATTTCTCAACAGCTAATCTCTAGTATTTGTTTTTCTGATAGTTGAGTGGTGTTTGCCAACTTCCAGAGCTCCCTTCAGCGTGTTGCCATTGACTCAGGGCAATTCTAGGGTTAAAAGGTGCAAGGACTTTCTGCTTTTCTTTTGAGATGTGAATTCTGTTGTAAGTTGGCTATATTGAATTTACCGAATCAAATCCCTGTAGATCTCCTCTCAGAAGGGTAGTTAGCAAGCTCATAGAAGAACTTTCAAATTCTGTGAGCCGTTGTTTGCTTCTTACTTATTACCATTTCTAACAGATTTCTTTTTAAACTAAACAGCCTTAAAAAGGCCGTTTTCTTTCAAATGGAATATTAACTGTTAGAAGTACCAATATCCTTTTATGCATGTCACATGCTGCTTTTTCAGTTCTTTCAGTATGTATCATGTTTGTCTTGCAGTCTCACAGGACTTCCATATACATAGCATTCAGTGGTGGGAAGTAGGGGGATGAGGTAAGTTAGCTGATCTTGAGAGAGGACATTACGTAAAATAGAGATTTTTTTCCCCCTTTTTCTGGGAGCTTCTACTTGGTAAGAGCATTTTCATTTAACTCTAAACAAAAATCCAGGAGAAGGCTATTAAAATCCCTATTTTATTCTTCCTCAGCTTTATATTCATCTTGGCGACTGATTTGGGAACATGAGCCCCTCTTTAGTTTACCTAGGTGTTGCCACAGCTTTAGGTTTGTGAGTTCTCTGGCACTACACCTCCATTCATTTCAGTAGGTCTTAAATATGCAAATATTCAAAAGCTTAACTATTTGGAGGAGAAAGGCTTAGCAAGATTTCTGGGTGTATATCCAGCTGCGGTACATAGTGTGCTTTGCTATAACACTTTCATGTTTGTTTTTTGTTGCATTAGAAGAAAACAAACCCAAGTTATGGCTAGAGCTGGGTAAAATAAAGTGGGGGCGGCGGGGGGTGTTCACAGGGAAAAAGAGATGTAAAAATGGGTTTAGTTTGACCCCATCTAAGTCCAAATATTTTTAGTTCTTCCCTGCAAACCAATACTTTTGTACCAGCAGCACTAGAAACAGTACGTAGCTGGATGAGTCTCTGCCAGACAGCGACAGGCGCTGGCACATGCTCGGGACTTCCAGGCTTCGGGAGAGCCAGCTCGGTACCGTTGGATGGGCCTGACGGAGCTGGGGCTCGGCGCCAGCAGTGGGGATGGGTTTCTGCAGGGGTGCGATCCCCACCCGCGAGAGGAGAGCAGCCCCAGCCTGGGAGACGGAACCCGGCCAGGCTTCTGGCCTCCAGCTGTGGAGCGTTCGGGTGTTCTGAGGAAAGACTTCAACGAATCAGGGGTTTCAAAGGGGTGGATTTAGGTGGCTTCTCAGCCTTCCTTTTAATCCCATTTTCAATGAGTCTGTGGTCAGTACTGTTTTACTATACTTTCATTAAAATAGCTTTATGTTTTTACTGTTTAGTGTGATTTTTTTTTTTGCTAGTTTTCCATGCAGAGTATTTTTACAGATTTAGTTGTGATGTTTACTTCTTGTTTGTGTGATGTTACTTCTACATGACCACGTTCTTTCTTCTAAATAGCAAATTGATTTTTATCCATGGGAATATCCATGGGAAAGATTATCCAAATCTTTCTTAAATTGTGGTCTTATACTGCTTGACATTATTTTGTCCACATGAGCGTTATTTTACAAGATAAAAGCTAATATTCATCTTGGCCTACACTACATCAGTTTTCCTTTTGCAAGAATTAAGGTATGAAGCAATGGAAAGTGTAGCAGTTGTTTCATGCTGGTAAGTGGATAGTCAGCAGAGTGGTTAAACAACTTTCCTGCCTAAGAAGAGGTGGATTTCTTTAGAATTGTTTTAATTTATTGGTCTTAACTGTGCGCAACAGTTTAATGTAATGCTGATGTGAATGACTTTTTTGCCTGTTCTGTCTTCTAGCTTTTTCTTTTTGTGGTCTGGAACTTTGAGCTCTACATGATACCACTGGCTTTGTTGTTGCTGCTGGCATGGAACTACTTCTTGATCGTATCAGGGAAAGATAACAGGCAACATGATACGGTAAGTCTTCTCTACTTCAAGCGCATACATGTCCTTTTTTTAACTAGATAAAATTTTGTAACTCCCTCTCTACTTCAAGCGCATACATGTCCTTTTCTTTTTTTAACTAGATAAAATTTTGTAACTCCGTTTAAATATGACATCTTTTTGAAAACGTCTCAGTTCACAATGCTCAATGGATGCTTTCCCCACCTGCAATTTAATTTTTCTCCAGCTGTCCAATAAATGTGTCTGGTTTTGTTGAAAGTGTCATGTAAAAATACAGGAGAACGTGTACTGTCCTCAGAATTTGGTTTGTGTGACAGCAGAGATGAGGGGCTTTTTGGTCAGGAGAAGGCAAGTTCTTTGAAAATGTTTGTGTGCGGCTAAGTCCTTATGTTGCATTTTTTTATTTCACATATTGAAGCTAAAGGGTAAAATTTTTCCAATTTGCTAACAGTTTCAGAATGTATCACATTTTATTGTATTTCACAGTTCATCATTAATATGTTACATTCATTGAGCTTAATGTAAGCCTTTTCTTTTTTTCTTGTCCTCATCTAATGCCATCATTTAATTAAATGCATATAGTTAGGATATACAGTAGCAAACATTTACTAATAACTGACATTTATTAATAATAAAACCATGGTTCACATATTCAGAGGTACGTATCAAAAGTTGAAGTGGTATTCTATGCTGTGCAAATTTTCTAGTATCCAAGCAGCTTAAGGACTTTTCATGTATTTTATTGCTGAGCCTTATGAATTTGATGATTGTATCAGTATTCACATCCCCAAAGCAGTGTGCTGTCTAGGACATTATGGTCTGCATGGGTAACAGGATGGGTGGAAAAAGACCCAAATGGGGTCGATAATTGGTCTGAGAGGATAGCGGTTAACAGAGGCTGGTAACAAGTGGAGTACCACAGTGCACAAGGACTTGTCCTGTTTAACGACTCTATCAATGACCTGTCAGAGGTGGCAGAATGCACTCCCATCAAGATTTTGGGTGACACCAGGTGTGTGGGACAAGTTGATACCCTGAATCTGCCAGTCGAAGAGGCCCAGGTAGGCTGGAGAAACGAGCTCATAGAAACCTCATTAAATTCGAGAAGGAAAAATGTGGAACCTTGTTCTTGGGGAGGAATAACCCCTTGCAGTGATACAGGCTGGGGATTGATTGTCTAGGGAGAAGCAGCTGTCTGAATTGGGCCTGGGCTTCTTGGAGGACAGCAAGGTCACGGTGAGCCAGCAGTGTGCCCCAGCAGGAAAGAGGACCTCCAGCACCCTGAGCTGGATTGCCAGGAGCACATCCAGCAGATCAAGGGAAGCAATTATCCCCTTTGCTCTGCACTTCTTAAACTGCATCTAGAATAGTGTCCAGTTTTGGACACCCCAGTTCAAGAAAGACATTGATTCACTTGAGCGAGTTCAGTGGAGGGCTGCCAAGATGGTGAGGGGGCTTGAGCACTTGCCCTGTAGGGAGAAGCTGAGGAAAGAGGCCTTGAAAGAACCTGGAGAAAGAGCCTGGCTTTCCTTCCCTGTAAGGACGTAATACCTGTAATACACTGCAAAGTGTAAGGTGTTGCAC
>KL272719.1:8129-20061 GCA_000699545.1 Podiceps cristatus
TGCCTCTACAGGTTACCTGCAGATCTCAGGAGAGAAAAATGCTTTTTATAAAGTCTATCCTGTTCATCCTCAAAGTACCGCCTGGATGCAAGTAAAGTGTAACTGAAGTGGATGACTGAACTTCAGCTGTACTCCCGCACATGGCCTCAGAACAGAGTCCATATTGGACTGTGTTTTGAAGGGGTGAGTTTCACCCTGAAACTCTCCCCTCTTCCTTGAGTGAATCCTGATCATCCTCCAGAAATAGAGGGATACAGCACAGATCTGCTACCAGACCCAGAAAGCGGCAAACCCCTCTCTGGGGGAAGCTGAGAGGCTTTGAGCACACAAATTGTACTTAGGTGCTGCCTGTATTTTGAAAGCATTTTTGACTTTTTCCAGCAGTATTTGCTGGTTTAATACAATACATTACCTCTACGAACTTTGGATTACCCATGTCCTTAGATTGCTTTGATAACACTCCAAACAAAAATAATCAATGAACAAACCAAATCATGTTTAAAACTGGATAGTAGTTACAGGTTCAGCATGCTCCTAAATTTAAAGCCGGTTAAACTGATTTTCCTCCTTAACAGAGTATATTCTGTACTCATAAAGTCCCAGGGACATGAAGTTTAGTTTCATGACTGATTTTCTGGTTTCACCACTGTGACTGACATGAACAAACAGTTTTTCTTATCAATTAATTCTCTCATCCCTCCCCATGAAAGGTAGAGTATGCAAGACTAGTATACATATTTTTAATTTATTGCCTTTATCTCTAAACTAAGATCTTTAAGACATAGATCTGGGTCCTGACATTTGTGAAAATTAAGGCACAGGGGCAATGCCAAACTAAACCTCTTTTTCCCTAGACTGACAGAGGGCAATTTGCCCTGCCACAGGCAAATTAGGAGTAATGCCACTTACAGTATCGAACCACCCCTGAATACAGTGAAATGACTGTCCATCTTTTTGGATCTTCCCTGTGTCTACAGACCTCAGCAGATAATTGGCATTAAATAAATAAGAAGCTTTTTAAAGGTGCATTGAGTTGACAGAACGAGTCTCAAACCAGAGAACTACAAGAACATGTTCATTACTCTGACAGCCCGTTTTGACACCTCTCATGCATAAGATGCTGCTAGTCCCGATGAATATTCACTCTCCTCTGAGCAGGAGCCTGAAATGCAATGCATAAATTCACACCTCAAATAGGACATCTTTTGGAAGCCATCAAAATATAACATTTTCCAGCCATTTTTCCACTTTGTCTTGTCCTTTGTATTTCAGTTAAGCATTACCTGCATATGACTATATATACATAGCAAAGAAAACCACTGTGTTCTCAAAGTTCAGGCCTCAATACTAAAGCCACACACATATGACTGGCATATGAACAAAAAGTATTTTTCTCCCCTTAGTACATATTGCTCATGCAATAAAGCACTTTTGTGAGATATTATAATAAATTGTATTGTTACCATGGAAGCCTGAAGAGACAGGCATCCTCGTAATCCAGAAGATCCTGGGGCTAAATTAAAAACATTCTTCTTGTCTGTGGGAAGGAGAATCTACCACAGGAAGATCACCAAATACCTTTCATTGGAGGTGGGAACTGAAAAGAGGATCACCAAGAACAGTTACAAAATTGCAATTGCCACAATCTATGGGACTCTGCCAGAACACACAGAAAGTCAACTTTTCCACCAAGTAGCTATGAGAGACACTCTTGTCCTGCAAAGCAGGGTGACATCTGTGGAGCTGGTCAATTCTGACCTCCAAGGAAAGTTTCATTGATGACTGATGGACAATAATGCTATTATTTTTGCCCTCGTCCTCTAACCTCACTGGTTTTAATTTTGTTGTGACTTAATGGGACTAGGTTCCATTAACAATTAACATTATTAAATGCCAACAGTTTACACGTGACAACAGTCAAAGCAAACATTTTTGCTTTATCCATGGAGGAAATGGTGGCAAAAGGAAGATTTTAAGAACAGTTCAGGTTTTAAAGCAAAACACCAGAATGACTTTTAGTAAGTGACTTAGCACTTATTTGTAAAACTGTTTCTAACCAAGAAATTCATGTAATGCCTCCGATGGAAGCATTCTCATACTGCTCAGCACAAAACATGATGAGTACTCTGAAACCTTTTTTCATTTATCCCAGTCCCTGGAGGGGAGTTTCTGCCCAGTGCCTATATACTGTGCCCACCTTTCTTCCTGCAAGTATTACAGCACGTCCTAGAAAGGCACAGCCTCAGATTCTCTTCTGCAAGAAGAGCAAGAGCTTGCAGAGGCACCACCACTTCTTCTGGACCCTGTGAACTCAGACATCTTTGTCAAAAGATTCTTACATCAGATGTCCTTGACAATGAGCTGAAATTTGGAGAGGCTGTTATCCACAGACAAGTGGTGGGACCAGGTTTGCCAGTATCTACTCTATTTCACTGATCAAAACTGAGCAACTTTCAGGGAAAAGTAGCACAACTACCACAATTCCAGTGCAACAATACCAAAATGGGTATCTTATTTTTCTTTATCATCAGAAGAAAAGTCATCTCAGAACCCAGGAATCCAGCCCCAGAAGGCATTCTCTGTCAAGCCAACACTAATCCTCTTACCCAAAAACCTCTCAGCTATTGCCACCAGGCCCTGGTACAATATATTCCATGTGAAACACCACTAAGGAAGCAAGCACCATCATTAACCCTCAATGAAGTCTTGAGTTACCTTCATGGGTCACCCCACAAAGAGCACACTGCAGCAGTCTTATACTGTTCTGTGTGTTTTGCAAAGATACTTGAACTCATGGAAAAATTCACAGACAAATGGAGGATGACCTTGCTTCAGAAGGGTTTTCAGTGCTGCTCAGGGCAGAGACAATCTTTATTTATGCCTTCTACATACAAAGTACATAGACTTAGCAAAATAGCAGCTTTGATCTAATGTCGTCCTTTACCTACACGGCTTGAGTTGGGAAGAATATATGAAGTAAAATCTCATCTGTTCAGGGTCTACTCAGAAGAACAAAGGAGTAATAATATTAGGACTCAGTGTTCTGGACAAAAGGACATCACCTCCCAACAGGGTCTCCTTCTCACTTGAAGAATTGAGGCACAAATGAAAGGAGTGTTTTTGTGTAAGCTTCTAAAAAGCTGAGAAGGTTAAGCAGTTTGGAAATGTAAATAAAAAGGACTATGATGTTTAAATAATAGAATTACTTCAATTAAGATTAATCAAAAGGAGATATTCTTCAAGTGTCCAATAGGAGGTTTTCTGTGGGGGAAGAAGATTTTAAAAAAGAATCATTATACTGATAATGTAATTGCTTTAACCGTATCATTACATTCTTTCTCCCTGCACGCTCCATCCACTCCCTACAGTACGGCCTCTGCAACAAACAAGAAGGAATGCTGCAACTTTCATCCCCTCTAAGTCCTTTCATTCTCACAGCAGGTCCACCATGGTCAAAACTGCTTGCTGTTTCAATAATGATCTTTTCTACATATGTTTTGTATGTAAGTCAAAATCAGAATTAACTGCAAGAAGAAATTCGAGAAAAAAAAAAAAAACAAAAAACAGAAGTACCATAAAGTGATGCCACATTGTCACCCTCAGGGATCAACGGCAACACTTAGCCTACCAACCTGTCTTGCAGACCTCCTTTACTTGGGCAAACACAGCAGCTTATATGTTGGTCTTTGTATTGATCAGATGGAGAAGGAACAAAGCAAACTGACAGCGGAGTTTATGTGCACTAGCTGCCAGTTCTGCAGGATATCTGCCTGCAGGTAAATACAGCCCTCCTCAGGCTGTACTGCTGCTTCCTTTGAAATGCCATGAACACTCATCACCTCATGGGGAGCTGGGTCAGGTGGCAGATCTGGGGGAAAACTTGGGTTATTTTTCCTGGATCGCCCAGTAGCAACAGGCCAAAGGAGCAAGGGAGAGTCGGGCTCCAACCTCTGGCAGCAGAGTAGACTAAGATCTTGGCTGACAGCAATCATGGGTTCCTCTCCAGAGGGTGTAGGATATGGCACACTTTCTTGGGCACAGACCCTCCTGCCTTTCCTCCTACTTGCTTGACTTCCTGACCTGTCTCTTCTGTCTCTAACTAGTGCATGCATACCCATCTTCACTTGCTCTGCTCACCAGCAGGACGGTCAGCAGCAAGCGATCGGACAGATTTAGCCTTTCAGTGAACAGAAAACCTTAATGTTCAGCAAGAAAAGTTTGAAGTCACTGCTGCATACACATGGTACGACTTAAAACTGGGCAACTTCTCACAGAAGGGAAATGTTCACTCATGAGCCCAATGACCAGGCCTCTCCAAATCCCCAAACTGACTTCCAAGCATGTGGGGCACTCTAGCTCACAGAGAAGGCAGCTGCCAGGATGTGTTTGCTTGTTTGCTTTCATGTAAAGCAATGTTCTCCTCCTAGTCTTGTTCCTGGAAAGGCTGGACATTTTTTTGATTAAAACCTAAAAATGATATCATGTTGAGATGGATAGCCCAGACAGAAAATTTCAGCCAAAATGCTTATGATTTGGTAACCCCATAATCAATTGAGAACTACTTAGGACAGAGAGCTGAAGTGATCTTAATAGGTCCAAAATTTCTTACTGCAATTAGAACAGAGAGAGGAAAAAAAAAATATATATCCTTTACAGCTCATGTTAGATCCCATCCACAACATCTTTGAACTGGCACAAGTTAACTCCAGTTGACAGGCAAGGCTGCTATCAGCAGGTAGTTTTCTGCACTATAGGCTTCCTTTTAATTAACATGGTTAGATATCAGTGGAAGCCTGTGTGGAAAATTCCCTTCAAAACTGCTCAGAGAGCATCCTCCAGCAAAAACTCACAAGGGCCGAGGGCAGGAAGCAGCGCAGGCAGGCAGCTGAAGCGGCACACTCACTGCAGATGCACGTATCCTATTAACCAGCCATCCTGCTGAGCACAAAGTCTCCGTGCCTCACCTAATAAGGCAAGGATTGAAATGATGGTGTAATAGGAAGTGGAGATCTAATAATAAAAATCAAGGCAGGAGCATCATCTCAGGTGCTTGTTTGCATGATCACTGTTTTGAAAAGGAGGAGGGAGGTAAGCAAAAGAAGAGAAGAAGGGGACACCCTCTTCCTGCCAAGGTCTGCCCTGCCCTGTCTGCACTGCAGCAGCAGTCACTGGAGCACTACCTCGACCAGATTTTGAAGTTTATACACCTGGAATGGGAACTTCTCCATTTGTTCTTAGTAGATTTCTCTGGCTGCTTTCCAAAGCTCTGGTCTGCTCCAGGAGTTGTTTTGTTGTTGTTGAGAAGTTTAATTAGGCAACAGGAACTGAGTGCCAAAAATACCCTCTGCCCAGGGTTCTTCCCAAAATAAAACCTGATTAGTGTAAGTAAGGGCCATGCCTTGCGAGCATTTGCAATCCTCACACTATTTTCAGTCTAGCTTTTCTCTTCATTCATTTGGGAGGATGAAAAAAAGTAGAGACCAGTCAGATGGTGGTATTTCTCAGTGGCACTTACTGGGTATCTGTTCATCAGCTAGTTGATTTCGAAGCTTCAGATGCTCATATAGCACATATCTGGAATTTTTTTTTGCACGGGGGGATAGTAGAATACTTATGCATTTCCAATCCGGATTTAGATACAATGTCTCTCTTGGAGGAGGCACTGTGTGCAGTCAGGCTGCTGTAAAGCAGCTTCGTGAGAAGTCAGGGAAATGGCAGCAACCTGACAGTACCATGTCTTACACTTTAGAGCTACCTACTTCCAACACTACAGCCAAACTACTGCAACTTTCAACAACTTTTGACTGCCACATTACTCACCAACTGTTGCATGGTTAAATTCAGCACTGCCTTGGGAAATCAGAGAGTACTTACAGATGCAACAGAATTCACAGGAAGAAGGCAGGCAATCTTCCCCCTTATGCTGGCTAAATGGGACTTTCCAGAGTGAGAGATTAACCCAGACTTTGTTAGGAAAAGTCTGGCACTGATGCCTCCCTGGAAAGCATCCATCTTTCTAATGTCATGGAGAAAAGCCCTCAAACTAGCAAAGTGCTTTTTCCCTACTCCTTGACGTTTCATCCAAGTTTTATTACTTTATAAAAAGCAGGAAGAAAAAAAAAATGCAACTTCCTTTCCCTTGTTTCTGTCCCTCAGAAAATGAAGGCAACTGGTCAAGTAAAAACTGAATGCAAAAAGATTTTTTAAATTTTTTAATTTTTTTTTAATTGGAAAGATCTGCATCTGTCCTGCCGAAGCAATTCTGTTCCACCACTGGGAAGGCTGCAGACACCAGCAGCGGGTGAGGAGATGCCCCTCTCCACCAGATCCATACCTGGCCTTGCTCAACGCCCCCACTGGGAATCCTCAGTTGCAGAAAGCAGTCTGCTGTGAAGGGTGACAAGACAGCGCGCACACACACACACACACACACCACCCCACCACCCCACCCCCCGCGTCCTGCCCTCTGGGCAACAGCCATGTATCTCCAAGTATCTCCTGCTGGCAGGAGATAGTTTAATCCACATGCCACACCAAATGCCACTGCCACCTTGATCTACAGTCTCCACACACCTGATAAAATTATCAAAAAGGTCCTAGCCCCTCAGCAGATCAGGGAATTAATGAGAAGAGAAAGACCTCAACCTTTGGCCAAAAGCCCCTGAAAATATAGTAAAAGCCTTACTGAAAACATACCAGCACCCGCAAGCAATCAGGACATCAAATTCGTTCTAAAACTGTCCCTGTCTTTTGCAGTACACTTGTTGGATGCTCAAAGAGGAGAAGTGCAGATGGATACTTGACTTAGCTTGGTTTGGTGTTTTGTTTTTTAAAACATAGCTTTAAATGTACTTTTGGGTTCTAAAAAAAAAAATCTGTCTGTGCAAAGGGAGGTTTATACTCAATTCCATGCATCTCTGTAACATGCAACTCTAAGATTTTAGCCACTGTAATTTACAAAAAGGAAAGCTCTCACTTGAGAACAACAGGTCTTGTAATGCAGGGAACGATGCACAGAGCAGCTGCATAAGCAACTGCAACACTGGAGAGGGCTCATCCACAGGCCTTCCCTCCCTCCAGCAGCGGTGCCAGGAAAGAACCAGCACTGAGCAGCCTAGGGGGACACGGGCACCCAGTACGAGTGACTTGCCTGGGGTCAGGTCAAGTTTACAGCTAACAAGACACTGACTTCACATTTCCCAACGCTCATACTTTGTTCTGTTGCTTTGCACCTCAGTCCTTGACAGAACACAGAGGGAGCCTGACTGCTCTTTCAGGCAGCTGACAGGATAGGATAAACACACTTCTCTGTTCCTGGTCCAGACACTCATAAGCATAAAAAGCAGGCAATTAAAACCACATTTCCCCCTCCCAGCAATTTTGGTAACAGTCCTTCACCAATATCCAAGTTCATCTGTTTAACGTGCAGTTTAGTTCCCTCAGAAATAATGTCTTAACATCTGAGCATCTCATTAGCACAATGTGCACTTCACCATTTGATGGCCACTTGCTTAGAGCGCCAGGTAGATTGGCCAGTATAAAGAAGGGTTAATGAACACCAGTCCTTTTCAACACAGCTGAAGAATATTCCATTTTCTATACACTATACAGCTAACACTTTGTGTCTTGCTAAAGTATATCTATTTATTTAAAATCCTGGAGCAGCTGCTAGTTTCTCCGCTATGAAATAATAAACCCCTATAAGGAAATGATAAAGAAATACATGGTCTAAGAGCATCCCTGCCCAGCAGGCTTGCAGTGTGATGTTGCCCAGCCATTTTATAATTAACACTTGAAACAGTGAAATGCACATGTCAAACCCATGCAGTGTAACAGTCAAGTTCAGTGGGGGATTAACTGTACGCAATCCCTCCTGCTCTGCTGTACAGCAGCTGCAGCAAAAGCGAGGTCTCCTGGGCTGGCAGTGAGAAACTTGCCAGCATCTTTCCCACAGTCCCTATGCTTCTGTGCTCTCAGCACCCCCCTACAAATACCTCCTTATCTCCTGCTTCCTTGGATCTGCTTTCAGTGTATTTATCCTTCTGTGACACTGAACCTTTGTTCACTAAATTCCAATTTATTTTCCTGTACTGTTTACTCTTAGCTCCACTAAAAGGTTAGCTACTTTCCCCCCAGCCTGCTCTCTGAGAGCTACAACCCCATATGGACTCCTGCTTACTTTTCAGGTCAACATAGAAAAGGTCAGTTCAAAAACTGAGACAATCCACCCCCACCTCAAGTTTCTCAAAGAGCCAGCACTCTGGTGCCTTCCCTTACCTTTGATGGTTGAGATAAGGTGCTTTTATGGCTGTGAGGAGATTTATTTTCAGAATAAGCAGATCCTGAACACAGACACTGGCTGTTTCAGATTAGAGAACAAGGTGTAAAATCCAGAGACGGCAGCAGCAGAGATTACGGCATAACAAAACAGAGTCATAGATCACAAAGCTGTAAATTCAGCATCTAGCAGTGCAGGAGAATAGGCTAGTGAGTGTTTGGGGTGTCACTTTAACTGTCCTGCCTGGGAAGAGGCTGAAAATGATAAGTCCTCCACCATTTTGCCTATTAGTGCAGCACAAGCAGTAGCAAACAGGGAATTTGTGTATTACAAGGCATTCAGTGGTTCCACAGAGTACATCACATCCTGCTAATCAGGTCTAGCTCCAAGTGAGTACATAAACTACAACACGCATCCCCTTCATTTATTGCCTCCTTGCTTACCCTCTCCACTAAATGGAAGCTCGAGATAATTCCAAAAGGAATAATATAAATGAATAAATTTTAAGAACTATGTATTTAATTATCATCATTGCAAATATTGGTCAAGAAAAAGGGAGTGGGGGTGCAAGTCAAGACAGCTGAATGGATCTCTCTGCAAATGCTCCTGTTAGTAATTCAGTCACGCTAGCAGAATTATATAGATCTAGAGCAAATGTTAAAGCATCACCTCCAACTGCATGAGTCATAGCTCCCAATGGCTGTATCAAGTGGTAAAAACCCTTCTAGACCTCTTCATTTGATCTTTGGTTTCACTCATTTTTGGCACACTATTTCAGTTGCTGAGCCAGAAATAAGCAACATTCATGTGAATCACCTGCTCTTAGCAGTCCTTGCTTTCCAGCAGAGCATTGTCTCAGCATCTGTGCAGCTCGCAGGTGGTGATGGAGTGGAAACTCGGAGTTTCAGGCAGAGCAGGCATAAGAGCAAGGCAACCCTCCCAAAACTGCCTCTTCCTGCAACACATCAGCCCCTTCACTTCATCCGTTTTGCCCCCCCCCACTCAGGCAATGAAGAATCTTAACAGCAGTCTGCACAATTATACCTCTTTAACCCTGAACAGTAACTGGACCACATAGCTGCCTTAGAAGCAAGATTAAACACAAACTGGCAAATGTCTTCTTTCTGCTTTGCTATTTCATAAATTGTGCTATCATCCAGTCAGGCTATGGCCTGACCTATTTTCTAACTAATAAAACGGCTGATTATTCTAGATCACTTTAGCCAGATCCCATCAACCCTTCCCCCATTTTACTTAATGAATTAATCTGAAATTCATATCAGAGTGTCTGGTATGAAGCATTTTTGTAAGCAGGAACACTGAACAAGCCACTTATTAATAAGGAATAAGTACTTGCAATGGTTATGAAAAATGAAAGGTGGTAGCGGTAGGAGTACTCAAGAGCTAATAATAGTGGGCTTAAATCACAGCAAGGAAGATTTAAAACAGACATTACAAAAAGCTTTCTAATGCTCAGGGTCCTAACAGACCTGCACTGATTTCCCAAGGAGGCTGTGGAATACCACCACTGAAGGTTTGCATTACAAGGTTAGACAAACATCTGTTGGAAACAGCAGATACAAATGATCCTACCCTGAGGGAAGGGTGGACTTTGATGGTCCTTGGAGCACCTTTCCATCTGCATTTCTTTGTGGGTTTCTGTATTCTGCTCTGACAGCACCAATGGGATGGCTGCGGCAGTGGCTGCAACTTGCCACAGACAGCCCCCTCTGAGCCCCACCATCTCAGCTCCAGCTATCATCAGAACTGATTTCTCAGGTGTAAAAGTCTAAGCCACAGTCAAGAGCTACTCCTCCATAGCACTGCAGAGCATGCCATGTGACAACTTCAGCAAAAAGGTTGAGGCAGGTCAAAACCGGAGTGAGGTTGAGCAAGGCAGGGCAAGCCCTGCCAGCCATCCCTTGGGCCACTCGAACTGCTGAGATCTGAAAAGCACTGCAATCCAGGCTAAGCAATCTTGACACAGAAGATGTACAAAAAAGCAGCTTCAACATGGACACATACTGTTTGCCATGGGGACTGGCGGCGGGGTCATGGCTAGTCTCCACTGGCTTTTCTCAGTCACAAGGATAGGGATATGCACTGGAGCCATGTTTCATCAGTGGCCTTTTATCCCCTCTGTATGAGCTGTCTCTTCACCATACTTTAACCACATCATAAACAACAACACATCCTCCCCATCTCATATATCCTAACTTAGCCCCAGGACTCTCCAAGACTAACAGGCCAATTTGAGGTTTATTTGGGTTTTTTTGTTTTGGGTTTTGGATGTTTGGTTGTTTTGTTTTGGTTTGGTTTTAAATAAACAGGTATCTTATCAACTGCTAAAAGCTGGAGAAAAACAAGTGCACTCCAGACAATTACAGAAGAAGTGGGTGGTTGGAAGCGACACAAGGAGCTGGGGGCCTTCATGCAGGCAGATACTATTTTTAAACCCTTATGTGGAATGTTTGTTCTGCTCAGAGAAAATCCATTCCCCCATACTATGCCATGCCCACTCACTTTAAATTGAAAGACTTCAGACACTATCCATCTACTCTTTCTAGTCTCTGCTGTAGGACTGGGTGCATAACTTCATCATGGGTAGCACGTTAGATACCTGAGACTCTAAAACATTTTTTCTTCCCATAAGAATTTCCCTCGCAGTTGCTTTCTACCAATGGTAGAACATGTGCTCATGATTAATATTTTAATCTCCACACTAAAACCGTGACTCACCATGGCTTTTTCTCCCCACTCAGCTAACACAAGCAACAAAGCATTGGTGCTGAACCCAGTAATGGGGTATTATTTTTAAATGGAGGAATGCAAAGGAGAAAAATAAATTATTCATTTTCCACCTGCTGAGACAGGGCCTGTCTCTGCGCCACCTTGTCTAAGATCAAAAAACTGCCAGATGAATCAGCCTGCCTTCTCTAGGAGTTGGGTGCAGTCCTGGGGCAGGACAGCATCAAGAGAAGCGTGGGCTGCATCAAGAGAAGCGTGGCCAGCAGGTCGAGGGAGGGGATTCTGCCCCTGTACTCTGCTCTGGTGAGACCTCACCTGGGGTACTGCATCCAGCTCTGGAGCCCTCAGCACAAGAAGGACATGGAGCTGTGGGAGCGGGTCCAGAGGAGGCTACAAGAATGATCCGAGGGCTGGAGCAGCTCTGCTGTGAGGACAGGCTGAGAGAGTTGGGCTTGTTCAGCCTGGAGAAGAGAAGGCTGCAGGGAGATCTAATTGCAGCCTTTCAGTACTTAAAAGGGGCCTATAGGAAAGAGGGGGAGAATCTTTTCAGTAGGGACAGCAGTGACAAGACAAGGGGTAATGATTTTAAACTGAAACAGGGTAGGTTTAGGCTGGATATAAGGAAGAAATTCTTTACAATGAGGGTGGTGAAATACTGGAACGGGTTGCCCAGAGATTGGAGGCCCCATCCCTGGAAACATTCAAGCCCAGGTTGGACGGGGCTCTGAGCAACCTGATCTGGGTAATGGTGTCCCTGCCTACTGCAGGGGGTTGGACTAGATGGGCTCTGGGGGTCCCTTCCAACCCAAAACATTCTGTGATTCTATTCTATGACAGCTACCATGTATGCTAGGCATGAAAAACAACACACACATTTAAGATCCTGAGGCACTGACACCCTGAGAT
>KL272720.1:0-35985 GCA_000699545.1 Podiceps cristatus
CAGGAAGAAGGGAGGGGTGAGGGGAAGGTGTGTTAAGATTTGGTATTATTTCTCATTATCCTGCTCTGATTTGATTGGTAATAAATTAAATTAATTTTCCCAAAGTTGAGCGTGTTTTGCCTGTGACGGTAATTGGTGATCTCTCCCTGTTCTTATCTGGACCCATGACCCTTTCAATATATTTTCTCTCCCCTCTCCAGCTGAGGAGGGGAGTGATAAAGCAGTTTTGGTAGGCACCTGGCATCCAGCCAGGGTCAAACCACCACATAAGGCCATTTATTAAGGACTTCTGAGCTGATTTGCTCCTTTGAAGATAAGCTCTGAACAACATTTTTGGTGTCGTGGTTTAACTCCAGCTGGCAACTAAGAACCACGCACCTGCTTGCTCACTCTTCCCTGGTGGGATGAGGGAGAGAATTGGAAAGGTAAAATTGAGAAAGTTCATAGGTTGAGATTAAGATAGTTTAATAGGTAAATCAAAAAAGGAAAACAAGGAATTCATTCACTGCTTCCAATCGGCAGGCAGGTGTTCAGCCACCTCCAGGATACAGGGCTCCATTATACCTAACAGTTACTTGGGAAGACAAACGCTATCACCCTGAATGTTCCCCCCTTCCTTCTTTTTCCCCCAGCTTTATATGCTGAGCACAACGCCATGTGCCATGGAATATCCCTTTGGCCAGCTGGGGTCAGCTGTCCCAGTTGTGTCCCCTCCCAGATTCTTGTGCTCCCCAGCAGACTCACTGGTGGGTGGGTGAGAGGCAGAAAAGGCCTTGACTCTGTGTCAGTCCTGCTCAGCAGTAACGAAAACATCCCTCTGTTATCAACACAGTTTCCAGCACAAATCCAAAAACAGCCCCATAGTAGCTACTGTGAAAAAAATTAACTCTATCCTGGCCAAAATCAGCACAATTGTCTATCCATTGTATTCTCCACAGCCTCTAGTTCATTTTTCCCCTTCCTAATGGCAACATTTTAAAAAAAATTTTCTTTTTCTTTCTTTTTTTTTTTTTTTTAAGGTAGAATATCACCTTGACTGTTTCTGACTGGTTTGCAAAGACTAGACCAAAAAATGGCTGAAATTTAAATATCAATAGCTGCCAGTAAATATTGGCAAGAACTCCAACCATTGGCAAGAACTTTTTATTGAAAGAAATAACACTCATCTTCTTGTTGGGAATTAACGCCTGTAGCTGCAGAAAGAGCGGAGCCGTGTGGCAGGAGCTCACCAGGAGTGCGGTGTAACCATCAGCATTAATAGGGCTGCGGTGCTGGAGGAGCCGGCAGGTAGTGAATGAACAGCTGGGGAACAGTTTGATTCACAGATGCTTCAATATTGCTAGAAAGGCCTGTGGTGAAATTCATGGATGTTTTACAAATAACAAACCCATAGCTATTCCAGCTGTGAATAGTCAAGTTGCAAATAATAGTTTGAGGTTCCAGGCCAATTTTCCCAGAGCTACAACATATTGTAGTGGATCGCTATGTGGCTCTGCAATACATTTTCCCCCCAGGAGTGGTGGAAGGAAGGAGGTGCAGCCTCTGCTCCCCTCCCTTTAGCACCCCAGACCATGCACAGTTCCCATCACATGGCAGAAAAGCACCAAATTCAGCTGCATCTTTACACAAACAGCTGCAAAATTATAAAAATATTGAACATTGAACCATTCAAACCATTCTACCAATGAAGTAAACTTTTCCTTTAGGTAAAGGAAAAGCCAAATGAAAACACCAAATACAGTTCCTGATTGACACCTTGCAAGAGTATTTTTTTTTTTTCCTAAAAAAAAAAAAAAAAGAAAAAAAAAAAAAAAAAAAAAATTTGTATATAAGGTTTTGATGTATGAATTCCTGAGAAAACTCTGGCAAAACTTTCTCATGACTCATGTAACAGGGAAGTAAACAATAAACTAGACTTCTCAAGTCATATTGTTTAGTGCAAGAAAACTGGAAACAAATAGAATAAACAGTGAAAAGTAAATGAAATTTGTGAAGTCTTTCAGGTGTAACTTCCTCAGATTCTCATCTTACAATGAATCTCCATAGCAGATATTACAGGGCCTAACTCCATAATCTGTATTTATAAAACAGGAGTAAGAGGTAGCAATAATTTATACTAGCTGTTGTGGAAATACTTACAAATCATAATTGCAATGTTCTCTTATTATTGAATAAGTGGAATTATTAAAAGCTGGGAAATGGGAT
Organism: Podiceps cristatus; assembly: GCA_000699545.1. Classification (NCBI taxonomy): domain Eukaryota; kingdom Metazoa; phylum Chordata; class Aves; order Podicipediformes; family Podicipedidae; genus Podiceps; species Podiceps cristatus. The sequence goes on from KL272720.1 coordinate 2,206, forward strand.
GCAAAACAGGGTTATAAGAACGTACTAACCATATATACACTGAGTCATGCTCCATGGAAGCAACATAGTTCCTTTCCTAAAAAAATAAAAATAAGGAGTAGTAATGATTTGAAAAGCAGAAGTCTGTCTGCGTATAAAGAACTAGAGATTATAAAAACCAGATTGAAAAATGTGTTTAATTGACATTTCTAGCATCTGTTTTCTTTTCATCTTCAATTAGGAGCCAAATCCAAAGAAGTGTTTTGGCTCTGAGTCAAGTTAGATTTTTCTGGCTTTAGTTGATTTTTATCAAGTGGAATTGTACTGACTTCTATTTATTTATTTATTTATTTTTATGCCCCAGTGTTTTTGTAGCACATTTTTATTTTGCATATATGAATGAATTTTATATAGTAATATGCACTAATATTTCCACCAAAAGATATAGAAATGCCATGAAACTCTGACATGCCTTCCTCCCCTTTCTCCTCCACACCCAAACCAGCAGTAATTTATGGTTATTATTTGGATCCATTGTCTCTCCAATACGTAAAGATTCCCGAGTCCTGGTACAAGCAATGATCACAAAAATTTATCTTTTACTTCAGCCTCCCAGCAGAGCTCTGCCTACAACAAAAATGAGTACGTTTTCCTTCCCTATCATGAATCTAACCCCTAATATGCTTTTTTCTCTGCTGACACTATCTACCCTATCTTCTGTCCTTTCCTCAGACATCCTACTTGCACGCTGTCAAGACCAACAACTCAGGCTTTTCTTTTTTTTTTTTTTTTTTACCTGGTGGGTATTCCACTTCCCCCTTGCTGGTTTTCTGCAGCCTAGTCCACTCACAGCCATCCCTCCTGAAACTTCTGGGGATGGAGGTGGTGAACTGCCACTGGCCACAGCGATGGCTGTGGTGGATTGTGCATCCCATTAGAAATACTCCAGACTCTCTGGAGATCTACAGATCAAAATTCACACCCTAAATCAATTCAGGGGCCCATAAGAAACCGGTACCTGTTATCAACTTATTACCTGGAAGCCTTGCTAAATGGGCAGCCTCCTGCATACAACAGTTTAAATATGATTTAACTGAGATACAGTTATGTTGGTTCCTTGCAGAAACTAACATTGGGATCAGAGAAACAGGATCATTACTTGAAAAGAAAAGGTCAGAAGATGTGAGCAGGTGCCGAGCAATTTTTGTATTTAATGACAGTACAGTGACAAGGACAAAACCAACCATTCACTGTAGCAGTGAGTTCAAATAAGGTGTATTTTATTGCTTATTTTTCTTGTTGCATTATCCAGGGACTGTAATGTAATTTGCTAGTGCCACCTGCCCTATTCAAATACATTAAAATAAGGATTCTTTGCTGTTTTCTGAAGAACATAGCCACTTTGTCCTTTGATCTCAAACTTTTATTAAAAATCATGTTTGGGTGTTTGATTTGTTTTTACATTGAGTAGGCAGGCAGTGTTTTGCAGTGGGTTTCTATAATCAGATATTCACTTCTATCATTCACTTTTAAATAAAGCATAAAGTGTTGGCATGGAGGCAAAGTACAAAGCTATTTTAAAATGAAGCACACTGATTAAAAATGAATAAATATGTTCAAATAATGAACCTGACTATAGAAGAAGCCAAAATCTACATTCCAGTGCAGGCAATGTATGAGGAACACAAATGTTGTCCTTAAGTTTCTGTTTAACTCTACTGACAGCTATTCTCAGTAACAATGAAATAATGATACACCCCTTTCATTCTCTTACACTTATATATGTGCATATATATGTATTATATGACAGATAGGTACTAGTACTGGTGTTTCTTCTGAAAACTTAACTCTGATTCAAACCCCAACCCAGCAGCCTGAGAGACTGAATTACCTCATCTCAGTGTGTTCGATGAACGGTATTTCTGTGCTGAGCAGAGCTGAAGCCCAGGAATTAAACTGAGTGAGGTTAAGTGCTTACACCTGTCTTGCCTGGGACCATCCCCCTTTGGTACCATATTTAGCTCCTTATAAGAGATAATTAAGCCCTAAAAGCATTTTCACGGAAGACCTTTGAACATTCATATACATCAGATTAGGGCCGGAACGTGTAGCTTACTGATCAAGTCCCTGTCTCTCATAACATTAAAGTATACCCTTTTTATTTCATGAGCAGTCCTTGAAACCATTCCTCTATCCACTAAAAACTATAGCAGAGTCCATTAGGCTGTCATATAAAACTGATTGATCATTAAACTGAAAAATCTATGTTTAAAGTCTTGCCTTCATGAAAGCTGGCTTTACATCTGGACTGACCTATAGCAAATAGTCAAAATTCTAAGAAATGGTATGATGGACTATTGTATAAATGGAAACTTACAATCGATCAGAAGACTTTGCACTTCATTGATCAGCTAAGATGAGAAAAAAGATCTGTAAGTGCAATTCTGAAAGTCAGGGGAATTCTTACACATCTTGTTTACCTGGAGCAGAAACTCAAATGCCTGGATTCCTCAACACTGTGGAGCTCAATTTAAATATTCCACAAACCATTGAAATACTGCCCTAGAACAATCTGTAGCCAAAACCTCAGACAAAAGAAAGAGCTAAACATTTGACTTCTCATGAGCATTTTTGAACTGATAGCATGTTGTAGCAAAAACAGCTTGCATTTCACACAAAGAAATGTGTTACTCTTTGCATAAATATTGGCAATTCTAAAGGTGCACAGTAGGCATAAATGCTATACACTTGCTAGTATGAATTATGGTATCAGACATATATAGCAGTTAAAAAGACATCTATCAGAAGAAACAGGAGAATTTCACATAAAATCTGTATAAACGATAAGATTGGATTTTGGCCAGCAGCATCTTTTATCCAGTGCCTTATCAAGTAGAAAGCTCTCCTTCCTGGTCAATGGGACACTGAGGGTGGAAGGATGGCAGGAAAATGGAGCACTGTAAACACAATGATTGGTTTCTTTTATAATGGCGCATTGCTAATGACTCCTGAGTTAAGATTGGGTTGAGATTTACATTTAAATCAAGGCTCAAATCCTCGTTTCACATTTTAACGGTTGAGTAGTTTCTAAATTTGGCACAGTAAACTTCACAGGAGAATTTTCCTCTTTATTTTCTTTAGTAAATATTTACTACATAGTTATTACCTATTTGCAAAGGAAACTTGCAAAGGAAACAGCTTTTCTTTTTCTTGGGTTTTACACTCCTCAAGCCCAGCCAACTTCACAAACACGTAAGTGCATGTGTGTGTATGTACACACCTTACATCTCTCTTCATGTATCTTTTACTTAGTAACTTACTGTCAACATAGGCCATTCTAGAAATTCTAAATTAAACACAACCTGCTATTTTGCTAAACCAACCAACCTACTGGAGTTGTATGTAGAGAAGACCCTTCATCCAAGCTCTTCTTCTGATTAAGATAAGTCCCTTGTACCCTAGGTTCACTAGCATTTTTTTTTTTTTTTTCTGTGTGGAGCTGGGCAGCTCATCACATATATATTATTATTATTTTTGTACTAAAGCTTGCTGCTACAATCATGGATTTTTATGATTGCATACTTTGATCCATAAAAATGGCATAATCATAACGATTATGGGAAAATAACACTCTTTTGTTGTAGAGATACATAGCAAGGTGACAGAATCAGAGAACTGACCCACAGCTAATCGTAAGGACTGGAAAAGTGGGTTGTGAAATTGGATAGAATCTGAGTCAATGATATAGTTAATTCATTATGGAGCTTTTCTTTGCAGACCTGTTGTTAGCCTCATAACTCCTTCATTTATTCCCCTTTTTTATTCCACTGGCCAAACTCCCTGCCGCAGGACAGCCCCTATCCAACAGGCTTCGTCACTCTGATGTGAGTTGTTTCTTTGTACTAAGCCAGAAGAGATTCACCAGACTCAAGCCAAGCAAGAGGTGAGGATTTGAGTTAGACTAGGTTAAGAAATCTAAGATTTAAGGTGCGGAGGGTTAAGGATGAGGCCAAGGAGAGAAATAATAAATCAAATGCCAATAGAATATTAGGTAACTTCAGAGCTTATTTGCCTTTCACAGCTTGCATTACCAAGATGTACAATCTAATAACCCCATCCATGGAAAAGAAAACAAACAACAAACTTGTATGGATTTCATACAGTATAGCAAATATTTAGCTTAATGTATAACATTACAATTGGATTATGAATGAAGGGTGGAATTTCTCTTTGATTAAGTAGAGCTGGATTAGTAAAGGAGTAGACTCAGATCAAACAGCCTGTGGAATGAATTAGCACAGTTCTTGCGAAGCATAGCAAAAAATGAGAGAAGAACATTTAAAAAGCATAACAAATAGTTCCTGACTTCAGAGGGAGAGAGAGACATCCAGCCTCCAAAGAGCAGTGAACCTAGGGTGCAAGTGAGAGGTTGCTGCATCCTACCCTGTGAGAAGCACTGAAAAGCTGTGTGCCGGGGGGATTTTCTCCCATGTCCATCATGTTTCCTCCAGTTTCTCCACTGTTCTTCTCTGTGAAAGACCTTTTTTTTTTTCAATTACATAAAAGGACAAGAAGAGATAAAAGCTGAGTTCAGGAAGTTATGCTGCCCAGATAATGACCCTTTCTTTGTTAAAATTCCTAAATGTGAAATCCCAAAGAGAACAAATTCAGCCTCTCATCTTCTATTTCCCTTCCTCCTTTTGTTCATGTTGCTGTCAGTCTCTTTGACACATTCTTCTTCAAACACTCCCTATCAACTCTAATATTTCCCAAGAAGGAGACTCTTTTATGTTCTTCATCATCATGAAGACACCATACATTTCTTCAGGTCAATGAACAACTTTCTCTCTGACCATTCAACCTGACAAATAAATTACACTCAGACTTCAGAAGAAAATAATACATCTGTGACCAAGATCAAACAAAAAACAGACTAACAGTGTATGATTCACCATGGGCCCTTTACTCATTTCAATGTTACTGGAAATATAGCTTATCAATGTTAACTAACCTAAATATTTTTGTGCTTTTAAAATCAAATAGAAATTTTAAGATATCAGTTATCTCTAATCTAGAAAGCCTTTGATTATTTGCCATAGCTTCCACTGATACAACAGCATTTAAAGAGAAAAGCATTCAGGCCAAGCACAGACAAAATGAGTAACACGTATAAATTATCCGTTTGGGAGCCCTAACTGGATGCAAAGGAGACACCACTGGTGCACTTTATGTAGGCTCAAATGGCGGTGAAGTGCTTCAGGTCACGGAAGGGAAAGCAAGTGACTGTCAGAAAAGAGCCTGATGACATAGTATAGGCAAAGTAGTATACAACAGAAACAGTGACTATTTAGACCCAGGACTGTAAACAAAAATTTCCCTGGTAAATACATTTAATTTTTTTTTTGATAGAAATTTAGGTAAGGGCTCACAATTTAGTTCCTGTCCTGCATGGTATACCAAAGAGACAGCTAAAATGAATAAATGTTGCATGGTTGTCTTAATATTTGAAGGTTTAGGGACATAAAGGGTGTGGCATGCAACAGCAGCTAAATAATATGAATTTAAGAGTCCAAGGTGAGTTATATGTGGAATTTTACAGCCAGAAGAATATTTCACCGAGATGTGCTTAGCTTACCCAACTATTTCACAGTATGTAGAGCAAAGAAGTAGAAGTTAGGAGGAGGAAGGAAATTATCTATGAAAAACAAGACAGTCGGTGTCTTTTCTAAAGTACCGAAAAAATAAACAAGTTTTTAGGTGTCATTTTTTCAGTCTTATACAATACTACCAATAAATAAACTATTTTTTTTTTTTTTTACAAGAACAACTGTGTTAACGTGTAATCTGAAAAAGTTACTATAAAATAATCGATATTATGAAATTCCTGAGATGAAACAGAAAAACTGTAAATTAAATACAGGCATTTTACACAGGTAAAAACAGGTAAGTGGAACTCCCAAAATACTAGAAGGGACTTAATATCAGATATTGCATCTTCCTTCAATAAGAACAGCAATAATAAAATAATAACAGTGGTTCATAGTCACGCAGAGAGATGCTCAGCTGCTGAAACATGCTTACTGCTATTTTTTGTCCCATAAAGAATTTGAAGGTGTAAATCTTTTTAACTCCCAAGGATTTTTGAGTAATTTGTACTTTAAGGAGCTTTTTTAAAATTATTTTTCTAATGTTTTCCAAATTTGGAAAGTTCTGTTTTTCTTTTGTGCACAGAAACATTTGCATGCTAACCAGTGGGGTAGAAATAACGTACAGAATATACATACCTTTTGTGGGCAAATTTTGAACTACTGAGAGATGGAAATTTGAACTTGTCAGAGTTAGTTGTCTGGCAGTATATGTAAGATGGTTTCTGCTCATACTTTAATAATCAAATCATTCCGCTACGCCATCTCACCTATTTTCTTTTTCAGATCACACTTTCTACCTTGTGATAATGTATTTTTGCCTTCTTAAGTAAAACAGTATTTTCCATACCAAAAACCACACACATGGAATCAAATCTGGAGTTGAAAAAAAAGTGTTGAAAAACAACCAGCCAACCAGACAAAAAACCCCTTCTTGAGTGGGAGGAGAGAACCTATTAGCAAATTCAGTCTGACTTACGCAAATAGTTTCAGCCAAAAAATGAAACATTTTGTTTTGACATCTTTTGAAACTGAAATGTTCCATTTTGGATATGCCAAAAGCTTTCATTCTGACATTTTCTAAGTGAACCTTTCTGAATTTTTATTTTTTAAATTAATTTTTCATTTGAAACAGATGAAAATGGATTAAATAAACTAGAAGAGGGGCAGAGATTTTTGTGGTAAAAGAAATTTTTTTGCTTATCTTAAAGGAAACAAATAAAAAGAATATTTCTCAGTTTTCAGTATTCTTAGTCATATACCTTTTCTGTAATATTTAGTTTGCTGTTAAATCTATGGCATACTCAGTTGTAGCCAGACCTCAAATAAATACTATGGTCCATTCACTTTCTTTGGGCTCTGTCACTTTACTTCAACTGGACTACAGTGTTTATTGAATGTATAAAACTTAAGATCCCGTATATTCTTCGTTTAAAAAGGAGAAGACTGTAGGGAGAGAAAAGAAATGCTGTCATCAGCAGTGTGCATGTGTGCGTGTGTGTCCCTGACTGTCCACCCATCCCTCCCTCATAGCTGATTCCCCATTTTCCATCTGTTTAATTTGCTTAAGCAGTTAATTAATTTATAGGCAGCTTCTGTCAATACATTTAGTTAGCAAGTAGCTGTCACAGGAGTATAGTATCTTACTAAAGAAGCCAAGGCAGCCAGGGACTAGTGGGAAGACGATTTTTAGCTGTCAAAAGAGATGAGAGCTTAACGATGGAAATGTTGGTATTTTGTCAGAAATCCTGTTTTACACCATGGGAATAGGCACAGGACATTGTATCTACCTTTCGCATATAGTGATAGATAGTCAAGTCCTCATGGGAGCTGACCACCAGAGAGAGGAAGGGCAATTTACTCCAGCATTTACAAGGCCTGCTCAGAACAGGCGTACCTGGGTAGGATTTTTGCTGTTTATACTTTTTAGAGAAAAGTTCTAGAAACTGTCAATGTCCCTATGAGCTATGAGTTGTTTTCTTTATGTTTTCACAGCAAAAAAGAAATTCCCTCACTGATTCTCTTAAGACCTTTCCTCCCTCACTGATTCTCTTAAGACCTTTAACTGCTGAACTCTAGTCCCATTTGATATTCCATAGTTTTTTATTTCAGAGGTACTTTTGGTTCTCTCACTAGAGTGGGCCATTCATGCATGGAGACATTTATTGCCAAATCAGGCTTGAAATGCCACTGCGCTTTTGCTTTTATTAACCGTCTTTACATGATGATCATCATCTTGTTCGCTGTGACTCAGCACTGAGCATTAGCGATCTATGTGCAGCACATCACTGTAGTTGGTGAAAGATTTGGGCTTTTTCCTCTTCTCCTTGATGACTGAGGTTTCATTTAGACGGAGAGAGAAAAAATATTAACACCTGGAAATCAGGGAAAAACAAACAGAACATTGTTGAGCTTCATTATAACTAAGAGCTTTAGTAAAGGGAACATCAGTGCAATTAGGGTGTAATCCAAAGCCCATTAAAGTCATTGGGAATCAGTCCACTGACTTAAATAGGCTTTGGATCAGGCTCATACTGCATATCAGAAGGCAGTGCTATCCGAGGGAGACTGCATTTCGAGGTGTGAATAACACTGCTGCACACAGCTTTGCTGTTAGAAATTCCAGCTTGGTCACATTTTCTGTTGCTGGCATCCTCTTTTCATCAACATTTGTCTTGTAGCAGATTGTGGTTATTATTCTAAATCCAAAGTGCTTTCTGAAAAAGCATCATCATCATCTGGGCAGATCTGTTGAACAGTCCTATAACACAGTGGGCATGGCCATGGCTGACACAGTGCAGTAATAAAAAAACACCCCAGAAACATGTCATTTTAATGTCCTATCAGTTTTATAGACTTTTAAAATGTTTTGTAGTTCTGAACCAAAACAGGCCCTGTAAGCAGAAAGAAAGGACAATTGGGGTCAGTTTCTCAGAATGCCTGAATATTTTGTAGAAGCTCAGTGTCAAAAGGCCTTGAAATAACCATACATTTCTCCCCAAGAAGCTGCCAAGAGAGGGAAGGTGGCAGAAAGTATTCTAATCAATAGTAACAACTTTGTCCCTAAATTCATTACTAGTATTGATTGGTGGCCCAATTATGGGCCACTAATTATGGTGAGTCAGGATAGGACAGAACGTTGTGTTTGCTGAATTTAGGATGAAAACAAAGGGAACATGCTAAGGGAGCTGGTGATAAACATAATCCCTTCACCAGCTTCTAGCACACACCAAGGCAATGGCTTTCTTATTTCTGTTTCCAGGTGGATAAACATTCTTGTAGGAATTATGGCCTCTGTCTGCCAGGTACACTTATCATCATCCATGGGCAGGGGACCTGTGTAGAACCATCACGCCCAGGATGCTCAAGGTACCCTGTCCAATTGTGCTGGAAAACTTTGCTTTCTGCTATATACCTCTATGGATAACCCTACTTTGAACATGGGAGTCACTGTAGGAAAGAAAATACTAGTCTAGATGGACCAGAAGAAGTTTTTCTGTGTTCCCACCTAAGTCGCAAGACAGTTGTTTCCTGATTTCCCGTCACAAGGCACATTTCCAGAAGCTATGTTTGTAGGAAAAGTGATGAAAAGGTAAGAGACTGATGCTTATTGTACGCCTAAGCAGGGACTAGGGGATGAATGAAAAACATTTATGAAAGAGAAGCAAAAAAGCAAGTAAGGTAGTTTAACCCCAAACGGTAACTGGACCATGCAGCTGCTCGCTCACCCCTCCCCTCCCCAGTGGGGTGAGGAGGAGAAATGGAGAGAGAGAGCTCACGGGTTGAGATAAAAACACTCTACCAAGCCAGCAAAGGAAAAGATAAAAATATAATAATAATAATGTAGTAAAAGGGTAACAGAATATATAAAATGAACGATTCACAATTTCTCACCACCCGACGACTGATACAGCCCGTCCCGAGCAGCAGCAGGGAGCAGGGATATTCCCCCGCAGCCATCCCAGAATAGCCAGTTCCAGAGAGAGCACGAGGGAACAGACAGACGAACACACAGGCCTGAACAAAATAAGACAAAAAATAAGATAACAAAAAAAGGAACATGAACAGAAAGCAAACCGAACAAGGAACCTGAACCCGAAGGAAAGGGCAAGGGCAAAAGGGCTAAAAGGTAATGAGGGCAATGGCTGACCCTCACTTATACTGGGCATGCCGTCTATGGTATGGAACACTCTCTTTGGCCAGTTCAGATCAACTATTCTGGCTGTGCCCTCCCAAGTGTTTGCACCTGCACATCAGCAAAACCTGGGAAACTGCAAGGTGTCCTTGATCGTTTGGCAGCAGCGAACACCAGCAGCGTGCTGTCACCTTGTTTCACATACCAACTCCAAAACACAGGAGCTGCTGAAGACAAAAGCTAGCTCCGTCCTGGCTGAAACCAGGACAGGTAGCTACTTAGCTGGACATAGGAGGGTGAGAATATACAGTCTGCTCTGTATCACTCAATCTAACAGACAAGCAAAATGGTGTCTCTCTAGGGTTGAAGAAGGCAATGAGTGGAAGAGTCTATCAGGCTAACCCAAAGGAAATTGATGCAGCTCACAAGAAAGAGTTCTCTGATGGGGGAGGTTGTACAAAGCCTTGAACAAATTACCATTGATATTTCAGGCCAAAGGAGGCGATATTAATATTGCCAATTAATTTTCATTATTGTATTTTTTCATTAGTAGCTTTCAAAGAGATTTATAAAGGACGTCTGTATCAGTAGCTGACATACTCACAAAGCAAAGAAATAGTACGTGAACTGTACTTGAAGAGCCCAGACACTCTTAAAAAAAAATAGAAATAATGAAGAACAGAACACTCATTTCTTTTTCACCCATTTATGTCACAACTCAAGACAAAGATTAAATTAATTTATAAAAGCAGGACAATATTCCTTTATCAAATTCTGTGACTGGACTATTAACTCTTGGATATGAGAGTTTAAAAAAACCCCAAAACCCTCTAGAAATGCTGTTGCTGAGATCATGAAGTTTTGCTACTGGTAGCAAGTAATAAAATATGGGAAGCCAGGATGTAGAGAGTTTGTTATTCGTGTTATAAATATGCATCCTCCTTCACCCGGCAGAGAAGATAAATGTAAATTCTCAGTTCTTCAATCCAGCTGCATCATTTGGAATTAATTTCCCTGAAGAAAAAGCAAGAGATCAAACAAGGTTGATCTCTGTTACAGTCACTGAATAAAATTGAACTTGATGCCAAATATTAATAATCCTTGGGCACAACCAATGGTAGCAACAGCAAATTTCTGACTCAAGGCAAAATGTGTTAGCTCTTATAAAAAGGCTTGGATTAAGTCTATGATCTGATTTGCAGATGAAGCATCTAACACAATTATATTCTGATGAACTCAATGTCAGAAACAGGCCATCTTTTCTTTAACCAGATTGCCTTGTTATGACACCCAGTGTCCATCCTGGAAGAAGATAAATAAGGGTTTGTGCTTCTGTAGACACTTTCTTCTGAGGACGCTAGAATGACTTACAAACATTACTTCGCTTATTTAAACAAATGAAGAATGGATAATTACAATCTGAAATAAAACTGTTCCTGGTGTAAAACTCGGAAACAACTGACTAAAATGTAATCAGGTTTGAAGGTTATTCTCCAGTGGAAACATCAATAGCAGTAGGAGATACAGTCTGGACATACTTTTATGCAAAGTTGTCAATACCTCAATTTCACATTTTGCACTAGGATTCACATTCGATAGCTTATTACCCTGAATACTTTCCTGTATCTTTAATTTACTGATAAACAAGTACTGAAATGATGCTCATTGAATAATCAGTACCACTTCCAACAGCATATTTCTTTGCTTGTTTAGAAGGTCTGATAGGATTACAGTAGAAAGTGCCATAACAAAGTTTTATCAAATTGTGAAGTGAAGGAAATAAAATCAAATTAACACCAATTTAATTTTGAATACAAGTGTCCACCATAAGTTCTTAAAGTGATTTAGCTCTACTATTTTAATGGCTAATTCAGGTTAATTTTCTGGTAATCATGCAGGTAAACTCTTACCCAGTAACAGTTGATTGATAAGTCTTCTCACTTCTGGGAAAGGGTTTCAATGATAATTTAGAAACAGGGAAAGGTGCTCATTACAAATGTGACGTGAAGAAAGTTTAGTTATGTTTATGGTAAAACTTTGGAAAGAATTCCTTTTGTTATTGGTACCCCCCCAAAAAAAATCAGAAATACTTATTTTATTGGCCAAATCCATATATTTAAGAGCAAAAAAAGTCAAATGAATCACTAGAGAATGAACAAAGCATTTTGCTCTGAATTGTCTTTTTTTTTTTTTTTTTTAATAAGGATTTGTTCCCTAAAGAACACTGACATATTTTATTTTAAAAGTCAAAATAAAATGATACAGCTTTCTTAGAATTCTCTTCTTCTCTGAACACAGAAAATAAGTTTTCATATATTTGGGTTGAATCTGCAACTTTGAAAGAAAAAAGTTTCATCCCCAAAAAAGTGCACAGCTCCAGGTTGTGAAAGAAGTGCCTATAAGAATAAGCAAGGCTTGCACCATTTACCAGCTTTACCTACTAACTGGATAATTTAACTAGGAAGTGGCAACAAGAAGATTACATCCAGATTACTTCGAACCAATACTAAGTTCAGGAGTCATGGGCAATATAGAAGGAAGTGGGTTCTTGAAATTTGAATAAAAACAAGGGTAGAAACTAAATATATCAACACGCAATGCTTTGAAGTATGGTCAAGTCAGAGAGCGATCATTTTGCAATTTTAAACAATTTTGATTTCCATTAAGGGCAACTTTCATCTTCTATTTTATCCACTCTGAAAGAAGCTGCTTGTATCATGGTGGCAGGCATTGCCCTTTTAGAAATGAAATTTTATCTGTCAGATATTAGTGGAATATTAGTATATACCCACATTCCTACACCACATACATACTGACATACTCAAAACGATTTTGTGAAGAAAATATTTTAAGCCACGTTTAAACAGAAAATAAAACGAGCTTGTATCTCTTCTGTGTATAACAGAAACAGACTTTAATGTTACTTCGAAGCATGTATATCACTTCCACATAGTGCTTCCTTTGGATTTTCTGCAAACTCCATCTCCCCTCTAGCAAAACCAACAAATACAGAATATTGCTATCCAAAAGCACATGGATCATACAATGTTGTGTCTGATGGACGTAGGTATCGTGTTGAATGGCTGAATCGGCATACTTCCTTAAGCTGGTTTGGGTAAACCCTTTTATTCACTGTGCTTTTCTATTAGCATATTTGAGTTTTTGTCCTCCCAGCATTTTGGTTTTAATATTAAGAGCCCTGAAGTAATTTACCTCCATTTATCTCCAAAATGACATGGTAAAGGGACTAAGATGGAGGTGGAGGAAAAAACAAACCAGAGACCTTTCATTTGCTATTCACCAGCATTTCTATTTAAGACATCTTCATTGTATTTCAAAAAGGCAGTACTCTTGAAAGAACGTATACAAAGACAACTTTACCTTCCTTCTTTCTTAAAATGTTTTCCCAAGGCAGCTGAAAGAAACCGGTAAAGATAGAAATATGATTGTTTTGATTTCAATAAAAGTAACCAATTTCACCTCTCAGGTCAGGTGTTACAGTGTGATAATGCCATTTAGATGCAGAGTCATTTGTAAAGCAAGAAGCACTTTTATAGCCTAAGGAACAGTGGTCCAGCTCTTTAGCTGGCATAAATCAGCACAGTTTCACCAAAGCAACTCTGATTTACATAAGCTGAAGACATGGTCCTTTATTTCTCAGAACCACATTTTGTAATATCCCGAGGACATGTTTTGAAATAAATAAATAGTTCAGTGCTGTGTTATTCACCTAGCAAACTCTGCTTGCTTTGTTGAGCTAACACTCGAGCAGACCCCTCACAGTAGGCAGGCGCTCTTAGCTCACAGTTTCACGGCAATATCGACAAATCTTCAGTATGACTCAAGAATATTATGGAAACCGTTTCGCTCCCCCCCATATATCTCTTGCGGAAGAAAATCAAATGAATACTTAGCACGAGGGTTTCTTCTGAAGAAATTGGCCTTTGGCTCAACATCTCATGCTTGCAGAGAGCATGAGACTCAAAATCCTACTGTAATTAGTGTTTGATGAAGACAGAACACCCAAAGCAGGGCAAAAGCAAAAGAAAATAGAAGAACAGTCTTATAAATAAACTGGTTTATGCTGGGTATCAAGTGCTATAATTTAAAAATATAAGAATTTTCTATACTAAACACCAGGAAATATGTGGAAGCCCTTGGTAATTCCCCTCAGGCCCACCTGTATCCCATACTTTAAACCAAGGAGAGAGAAAAATACATTGGTTTAAATTTTACAACAATTTTGGCCTGAAGCAAACCACACATTTTCCCCAACACAAATCAGCTGCATTTAATTCCCTAGACAGCTGGCATGAACACTGTCTCTCCACAGGACACCTGAATTACAAAATTAGCACATTCAGAACTCTAAATCACATTCCATTACATTAAGCCCTAAGGTCCAACATTATGGAGAACGAGAATAAATTGCAGAACTTCTCCTGAATTAACCCTCTTAGCACACTCTCAAAGTTAAATTGCCCTTTCCTCCCCTTCAAAGAGACATGGGAACTTAAACACTCCCCCATGCCCTTTCTCATCTATTCCTCTTCTTGCCAAGTGGCACAGTTTACAGGACATAAATTGAATGTCTTGTCAAAAACTCACATTTGTAAATTAGCCCATCACAAGCTATTTTGACTCACTTAGGAAATTTACAGGTTAATGTTTATACCTGGTCCTTCAGACAACGCTGACCCATCTCCTTCTCCTCAGCAGCACACTGTATTGCGGTGCGACGGCACGCCTTGCTAAAACAAACATGTACTGATCGTTTTCTTCTTGTGTGCAAGCTGCTGCCAACAAAGTAGTAATTCCAGGGAGAAGCAGTGTGAGCTTGTGAGATGGTTTTGCTCACAGCTATATAGCACTGACCTGATCTGACTAATGCAAATTTGCCAGTTCTTGCTATCTTATGATTATGTTATTGTTCTGTTGCAATTAGTATGAATTTTGATGTTAGAGATTGTACACATAAAGACCAGTGTTTTACAAGCCCAGCTTTTAAGCCAATAGATGCAGACAATTAAAAAGATAATGAAACAGTAACAGCAGGCCCTCAAGGAGGAGGAATAGGATCAGAAAAAATGACAGTCGTGCTTTTGAGCAAGCACATTATTATATTTGAAAAAGAACAGTATCTGAATTTTAGAGATTGTTCTTAACATTCATTACTGAACATCAACGCAATGCTAAGATACCTCAAACAGGCATAAAAACGTGTGTATTTACTCTAGACATGCATTAACAAAATGTTGATGTGCGGAATTCGGTGCTTTCACCTGGACACCTCACATCTCACAGCAGCTACCAGGCAGTTGTGTGTGTGTCTGCGGCAGCCAAGCTGCCCTCAAGGACTCGGCACATTCACAAGCGTGAGTGTGCCTTGAGCTGAAAGTATAATCAAGATTCACTGCTATTTGCAGGGAAGTTTTGTCATTTGTCCATTCTCTGCTTCCAATGACCTCATTTTGCAGTGTGATAGGAAAAGGATCGAGTTATATCATTCCTGGCACACCCAGTACTTGTTGCTTGAAATTAGCTCACATCAAAACATTAGCAATATCTGCACGGAAATGCCTCTCTGCTCTTGAATCTGCTCTCTTCCATTTTTATTACACTGAATTTCCATTCATACTTTGTTGACTGTCACACAGAAGATAATTTTTTAATAGTGACATTCATTATTTATCTGCCTGAAATGACTTGTGCTGTGCTAACCCCAGCCAGTCAATGCTGTCTCTGCTCTGAAGCAAGATAAAGCTCTGCATTGGTATTGCACTCTTTCAACTTCTTTAATCACTTAAAACAATTATTTCCGAGGAGTTTTAGACTACGTGTACATACACGTAATTTTCTCCTCTTATTTCTTGTTACGGATATTAAATTACTATTATATGGGATGCCAGAAATCCATGACAGCTATGGCAACAGGTGCTGTACCTCGCAGAAAGTTTCAGTGCTTGGAGAATAAGCAATGACCCAGTATTTACCACCAAAGTCTTCCTGGATCCATTTTTGCAAAATGCATTTTAGAAGCAAATAACCTGTGTAGTTTAAATTCTGTTTTAAATAGTAGATGTAAAGCTTGTGATAAACAGACTGAAACAAATCGGTTATGCTAAGGAAAAGCCCTGGCAGCTAAGCTGGGAATTTTGATATTTTATAAGATTGGCAAGGGAGTTGCAACAGTTAGCAGAGTAATTTGTTTATAGATGTCTGATTTGAGGAACCAACTCTCCTGTGAATGCAGCCTGCTCTGGAGAGACTCCTGCTTAGGCTGTGAGTTACGGCGACATTTTACAATGTAGAGGGATTGCCAGGACCCTTGTCTTGCACTGGTTCAAGAAGGTGAGATGTCAGGCTCTAGAAATCAAAAACGATGGTGGAACAGTTGCATGAGGAAGGTAGGCAACTCCCTCCCCTCCAGTGATGTTTAAGGGAAAAAAAAGTTCTTAGAATAGAGGAATTAAACCATGTTTTCATTTGGGCTATGTTTTTTGCAGTGAAAACTAAAGGCATAGAATAACTAGTGAAAACAGATTTAGTTTAAATATGTGCATTGATGGATATTCCAAGAAAGGATTCATAGAATTCAAAGAACTTAATGGAATATAATAACAACCAAAGAGAACAATTTGCAATAAGTGGAACAAACAGAAAATAATGAAAGCAAACTGGATTCAGTATAATCTACTGAAACTAAACTCTTAGCTGAGTACATGATAATGGAAATAATTAAAATTACTGATTGTATGGGAAACAAGAAAATAGCAATGAAGAATATTGAACTGAAATATGGGAGAAACAGATGTTTTTGCAAATATTATGTGTTAGGCTTAGTGAGAGTACAAAAGTGGCAACGTATTTGAATATAAATAAAATATCTATCATAAGCAGTGTTTCCATTTTTTTTGCATGGCTTTTGCTGTCCTGTTAGTCAATTTAGTGAGAAATTTATCCTTGGGCATATTTTTTCCCTTCTCTGTCACAGTGCATCAATTATACTTCACACTGTACTGTGACACTGGCTTGCAACAGTGTTTTATGCCGTATTCTGTTATTATTTATAAACAAACCCCTATAAAACACATTTTAGAGAAAAAACAACTTTAAATCATTTAACCATGAGTTCTCATTCATGGTGAATTTTAATGTCCTATATTAGTCACTGCTAAGGACAATGTTAGGTTATAGAATTCAAATGTCTTTTCCCTCCACTCTGCAGAGATTCAGTCACTGTATCTTCAAAGTCCATGGTGTGTGTCAGCTCATGCTCAAGAAGCCAGCAGTGACACAGAATTGAGATGCATTGCCTTTTTGCATTCTTTATCAGCCTTGCCTGGGAGAAAGAATATTCTTTACTGCAGTCCAGTAGCTGTAAAAATACAATTGAGTATTCAGTAAGCATCTAACTAACATTATTTATGAAAAAATAATTCAAAGAATGCCTACAAGAGGACAATGAAAAGGTCAGAAAGCTTGGGTCATGTAAGTGACACTGCCACCTACTGCTCTACTCATACCTTCTCCTGTGTTAGGTTCCTGACATCTGGATGAGTATGGGTGAAATTACTCTGAAGATATATGTTGTGACAGATCATTGTTGCCATCAGTATATGACTTAGTAGGAACACTGAAAACCATCTCTTTTGTCAGCCGAAGCGTGTTTCACCCCTGCAAGCTGACTTTGTGATCCATCTCTTCTTCTACTGTTTGGAGGGAAAAGTACTTTCTTACTTCTAAAATACAATCAAATAAGGTTTTAGTAAAAATATTACCTAATCTATGCCTCTTTAGTCTGAGGGAGGCATGGGTGAATTCATTTATGGCTAGATGGTCACATTCAAGAGTTGTAGTCAACGGCGCTATGTCCAAGAGGAGATCAGTGAGGAGTGGCATTCCTCAGGGATCAGTGTTGGGACCGGTGCTGTTTAACATCTTTGTTGGAGACATAGACAGCGGGATTGAGTGCACCCTCAGCAAGTTTACCGAGGACACCAAGCTGTGTGGTGCAGTCGACATGCTGGAGGGAAGGGATGCACAAATACGGGCTGGGCAGAGAATGGACAGAAAGCAGCCCTGAGGAGAAGGACTTGGGGGTGTTGGTTGATGAGAAGCTGGACATGACCCAGGATTGTAACCTTGCAGCCCAGAAAGCCCACCTTATCCAGGGCTGCATCAAAAGGTGGTGAGGGAGGTTTTTCTCCCCCTCTATTATGCTCCTGTGAGATCCCACCTGCAGTCTTGTGTTCATCTCTGAAGCCCCCAGTGCAAGGACATGAACCTGTTGGAGGAGGTCCAGAGGAGGGCCATGAAGCCCTCTCCTACGAGGACAGGCTGAGACAGTTGGGGTTGTTCAGCCTGGAGAGGAGAAGACTCTGGGGTGACTTTCTAGCAGCCTTCCAGTACCCAAAGGAGGCCTACAAGAAAGCTAGAGAGGGACTTTTTACAAAGGCCTGTAGTGAAAGGACAAGGGACAATGGATTTAAACTGAAAGAGGGGAGATTTAGATTAGATATAAGGAAGAAATTATTCCCCATGAGGGTGGTGAGGCACTGGACCGGTTTGCCCAGAGAAGCTGTGGCTGCCCCATCCCTGGAAGTGTTCCAGGCCAGGTTGGATGGGGCTCTGAGCAACCTGCTCTAGTGGAAGGTGTCCCTGCCATGGCAAGGGGGTTGGAACCTGATGATCTTTAAGGTCCCTTCCAACCCAAACCGTTCTATGATTCTACGATTTATCAGAGCATAGATCATGGTTTTCTGAGAATAGCACTTACATGGAAGTTGTTAGCAGAAAAAGCTTCCCCACCCCCAATTCCATCCTCTGCAATCTAAAAAGCTCCAGGGATGTCCCTTTCTCTCCAGAGAAAAACATAAACTTGCATGGGGTGATATCTTGTTTTCTGATTTGGTAACACATTGATCCCTAACACGAATAAATATCAGCAAGGAGCCTTGAAGGTGAATGACAGACTGGGGCATCTACTATTTGAAGAGACACTGAAAGCTGGGACTTTCAGCCCAGCCTAGAGAAGAGATGGCTCAGGAGGATCTAACCAATGTGTATAAATACCTGATGGGAGGGAGTGTACAAGATGTAGCCAGACTCTTCTCAATGGTGCCCAATAACAGGACAAGAGGAGATGGGCATGAACCAAAATACTGGAAATTCCATTCAAACATAAGAAAAAAATATCTCTTTCCTGTGGAGGGGATCAAATGTAGAAACAGGTTGCCCATAATCCAAATGACCATGCCCTGAGCAACCTGCTCCTGCTGACCCTGCTTTGGGCAGGTGTTTGCAGTAGTTTTTCTCCAGAGGACCTTGCCCACCTCAAGTATTATACGATCCAGAGGCCAGAACTTAACATGCATTTTTAAAAACCTCACAGAAATTTCCTAGGTAAAAAAAAATTGATTTATTGCAGCTGTAAAAATTTCTGATGCTTGATGACCTTTACCCTGGTCAGGTCCTCAAATTCATAATGAGAGACAAAGACAGAACATTAATATCCTTTTCTCAGAGATAAGAGAAACTCCTAAAGGAACAGATTTATCAAATACTATTTGGGGATACCAACTGTGTTCAGTGAAAAGACACACAAAATCTGGATGAAGATGATGAATTTTGCTGATGATACATAAATAGATGTATTGCCTTTTTAATATTAAACTGGGAAAAAATCCACATTAATTGATTCTTCCTTTGCCAGAGAACTCATGAGCTGTCTTGAGGGAACCTCTCAGAGATCTGCTGTGATCTGCTCAGAGATATAGTATGGAAAGTTTCTCCTTCATTCCCACAAGGCAGGAAAGGATGAGAGTGAGACTGAAAGACAAGGTGGCAAAATTCCACAAAATTTGCTTTCACAAGAACAGGAGATAACTGAACAGTCTGAAAGCTGACACCCAAAAGTGTCAGCTTCCATGAGATGTGTTACAGACTCAGCTTGCTGAAAACTGTGTATCCTATTATTTTAAAACACTGCAACAGTAGCAGAAAGCCTAATTCATCACATTTACATAAGGCATCGAAAGAGAGCAATGGTGCTCAGAAAGTGATTATATTCATCTAGAATATTCAGAAAAAACCCTGGTTGTTGGTGCAGTGGCCATGCTGTGTGCAAGACCATTCAGATTCCCTGGCAAGAATAGACATAAGACATCCCTTCTTAGGGAACTTGACCTTGGGCAGCACTTAGTTGCATCAGAAGGACTCAAGATCTGCAAACAAAACTGTTTTGCTTTGTTTTTGCAAAATAATCTAAGGCCCTCAGATAAGGCTACTGTACTTGCATAAACCGAGCATTAGTGTGAGAATATTCTTCAATGCAGTATTGAAGTTTGACCCTGGCTCTCTCCTTTGTACTGTGCCATCAGTGCCAAGAGAATGAAGAGCTATTTTAACAGGACAGCTGGAGTTTTCTTTGATGTAGACAGTGCTATACCGCCCACAGTCATTGGGAAAATTACAGGGTGGGCCTGAAAGAAAGGCTTTGGGTAGGTGCAGCGTGAACTGCACTGGTATAGCACAGCAGGCTTGGAAGGATCTCTTCCATGCAGCACACTTTAAAAGATCCCTTAACTTCACTATGTGTTTTAGGGATCATCTTCATTTGAAGCAAGGATCTCAGGGAAAGTCAGTGTGAAGCCCACCTTTTTCCTTTGACCACGCACTTAATACATTACAGATAGATCATTGTCAGCCGTTCACATGAGTTTTATACACAGGTACTGTACAAGGTAATTAATGGACAATACTAATTCTATTGTTAGAAAATCTAGAGTACCCCAGATGTTTGAAGAGGTCGTATGCATCATTTGATAACATGTTCAGATGAAGTAATATTTTTGTCTTATTTTATAAAGGTAAAGCAGAACAAATCCTTCATGATCATTGTTTAACACAATGTATGACTGTATCTTAGCCACAGGAAACACTATAAACAGCTAGTGGTAAAAATCTCCTCCTCCAAGCTTTTTTATTTCTACTAGACTTTAAGACAGAAGCCCTGTTCTTTTTCAACAAATGAATCCCATAAGGCTATTGGTAAAGTAGTTCAACAAGAATGATGTAATATGCAGGATGTTTGCAGGCGTAAGTTCAATATGACTACATCGTTCCTTATTTATAAACATGTCACTTTTTACTGGCACAGCTTCACACATTTTTGATGATGAGAGCTGCTCTTTCCTTGGCAAAGCAACACAAATTCATTACAGCAGGAGGAACCAACATCACAAGATTTCAATGAATAGAACCATCATTGCATGACTCAAAGCTCTTACTCAGAGATAGGGCAGATCGAAGAGATAAAGCAAGGAAAAACTTTCCTGAAATACAGGAAACCAACTGCGAAAGACATGGATTTAGAAGGAAATGGGAAATGTATATTTTCTGTGGCGTATCATCTTCTTTTGGAAAAAGTCAGAATTCTCTTGTGGGTTTGTCTCTGATCCCTTCAAATTATTTTGATGTATACTTGTATGCTTAAAATTATTTCTCCTCCCTTTTATTGTGCTGTCATGTTAATGGTTTCATGTGTCACTTTCTATTTTCATTACAATTTCTGTCGGGAACATGAAAAATCTAAATGTCTTAGTAATTTGTAAACTACCACAATGTACTCTCTTTGGCCTGACCTTGTCATTATTGTATAACTTAATTGGCCAACTATTCCACTTCCTTTCCTTTTCATACCCTTATTATACTGGAAAATGAGAAGAGACTTGTCATTGACCAGTCAATCAAAAATACACACCATTTAGAGATGAAAATAACAACCTCTCAATTAATTTCATAGAATTAACACTCATTATGATAAAAGTCTCCTGAGATAAAGATTGAGATCAGGACTAATAAGCAGACATCTAGCCATTCCTCTGACAAAGCCTGTAATAAAATTAGGAAATGGAACAGTTTAATTCAATCACAAAATTGCAGTTCCATAGTTTCCCCCTCAGACTAGAAGATATTTAAGAGACCTTGATTTTCCTCTGTACAAAGAGTCAGAGTACATCTCATTTTGCCCGTTCTGTTGGCTGAAGTGTAGATCTGGCTGTAATTTTAAAAAATGTCTTTCCCAAGATACTTGATGACATTTTCACATTTCGGACTACCTCTCTGATGGGAAGCATAATCATTTCACTATTACATTGTTATTTCTTGCAATGGTTTTAGTTTTCCTCACACAGTTTCTGTCTTCGGATGGAGTCATTTTAAACTTGCCAAGGAAAGAATAGTCTTTTTTTTTTTTTTTTTTTTTTAACTGCTGCCCATAGGGTTTGCAACAAGATACTCTGCTCTTTCACAACAGTAACAATAACATAAAAGAAATAAAATAAGTAATAGACATGACAGAAACCTGTGCTCCAGAATTGGCCATAAATCAGTGAGATCTGGGGAGGAGGAAGCCACTGGGGAAGGCTGCTTTATTATTACTATGGGAAAATCAGACACTAGTCATTTAGTACCCGATTTAAGGTAACACAGCCTTCAGAATGAAAAACTGTTCAAGACAGAAGCTTTTCATTTCTGTGAAAAGGATTATTGTTTTCACAGTATTAGTGGTTAACGCAAAAATGTACAGTCAGATATAGGTATGAATATTTGTTGGTCCAGTATCCTAGCCAAATGTTTAAAATGGAATATTCTGGTTCATTGTATAAAGATTGCATCTCTGATTTAAAACTAATGGTTAAAACTGAGTAAACTTTACTATCATTCCATTAACTTTTTCCCTAGTAACTTTAATTGAGACAGCTTTCTCTCCTGCCTTTGTAAAAACGCCACCTAAAAATCCTTCCCAAGATACCAACACTTCACCTACCTTTCTCTGGTCTTCACGGGCTACCTCTGCAGAAAGGCAGCAGCAAGAAAGAGAAAATGGATGCAGTTTTGAAAGAAGTCAGCTGACCGTGCCAATTACCCGATGGACGCCAGATTAGGGGACCCAGGATAGGAAAACAGTGATCAGGTGGAAATTACCTTTCCTCCCCCTTCCTTTTTATTTCAGGTCAAAGAGCACAGATTTGAAATGAGAGCGTGGCCTTTGGAAAATAAGTACCTAAACCTTTCTGTCATACACTACAGTAGTTCAAGATTATTGTGTTGCACATTATTCTCTTTCTCGCTCAAACAAATCAATTTACTGCTTGACAAATAAGCACATAATGCAAAATGCCAACTTACAGATTGGTATCATTAAAAAGAGAGCACAGTTTTACTGGCGAGGGACCATATTTTGCCTACTTTGCAGATCTCAGGGCAGAAAGCTTTGTTTATACAGAGTATGTGACCCATTGCATCTGGTACACTACAAAGAAACTACAGATATGGTCAAATAGGATTGAAATGAAAGGGTAAGCGTTCGGATTGTCATGCCCATACAACAAACAAACTGATTCTTCACAGGCATGAGAAAATTGGGAATTGATTTGTTATAATAGATGCATAATAGAAAAACTGAAAAACATTTCACATAGAAAGAGTTTTTAATATCTTGAAATACAAAACTCTCCGATGCTCTGTGTCTAGAAGTTTTAAATAATCAGCCATTTTTTATTACGGTGCTAAGGACACACACAAAAATGCAAATCTCATTGATTAAACTTATTAAGGTTGCATTCCAAAAATCTAACAATAATTTAATAGGAAGATAGGGAAAATCTGTCTTTAATATAAAGGTTCCATAGGTATTTTGAAGATTGTAATCAAAGTCATCAAAGTCTGGGAGGAGAAGGATTAAGTTAAGCTGTGTCATAAGTGTTGTCTCTTCCGTTGTATTGGTATAATATGGTTCTAATATAGAAAATGCGGTCTACATTTAAATTATTCATGCTTTTTTTCATTAGAAAACCAAAATTTCAATTTAAAAACTTGGTAAAATTTTTATGAAAGCCAGAGTTCTACAATAATTTTGACTCACATTCCAAGGTAACAACCTTTCCTCGTTGTTCTTTTTCTCAATAAAAGCAAATTTTAAAATTTACATATTTCAGAAGTGATGAGGCCCTGTAAACAAACATAAGTATGCATAGCACTGTTCCAGGTTGGACGTCTGTCACTCAAATCACTGTCATGCCGCAAGCTACCCTGAGACAATCAGAAGGGAAAATGGAGTTAGTTAGATGAGTTTACAGGATGATGTCTACATGAGTGACAGATGTTTGTGCTCTAGCAACATTATGTTTTATTATAGAACAATTGTTTCTAATAGCTTTTACATTTATGTTCAATGTGTTGCAAATTCACCTCTGTACCTTAAAAAAAACCCCAACAAAACAACAAAAACAACAACAACAAAAAAACCCAGGGAAATATTATGAGTTGGTTCCTCCCCTCTTCCAAATAAAAGCTTTTTTTTTATTATTATTTTTCTCAATAGAAAGTAATTTGGGCAGCTGGTGAACTGTGGAGCTCACCGATCTATGAATTCTCAAACACACACAAACTGTGTCTTCATGGTTCAAGGAAGAACTGACATTACGCCCAAAAATATTATCAATCACCAACTGCACAATATCATCTGTTGTAAATTGGGAGCCTGATTAATAACAGTGATTCAAGCATGTTCCTTGAAAATTGTGATCTTTATTGACTAACTGGACTGGTGACTCTCTCTTTTATGTTGTTTGCACTCAATTTGTGCTGCTTTCAGTTACTGATACTGTATATTACTATTTCTGTTATGATTGTTTTCCACATTATATAAAGTCAATAGTGAAGTGTCAGGTGAAGCAGGTAAATTTTTCATCAATTGTGTGTAAGACTTGGTGCCCTACTTTTGATTTTCTTTCTCATTCATCAGCAATAGTACTGCACCTCTGTTTTTACCTCTGTTTTTTTCTCTTGTCATTGTGGGAATAGCCAGAAATCAATGGGAATACAGCCTTTGAAGTGGTATACCTTTTCAGAATTCCATATTTTTCCTAAAGTACTGAATAAGTATTTTTGGAGAAGAGTTTTTGGTCGTTTTTTTTTTTTTTTTTTTTTTTTTTTTTTTTTTTTTTTTTTGTTTTTTGTTTTTTTTTTGTTTTTTTTTATTGTTTCAGAAAGCTTGATTTCCATATTAGCATAGAATTATCAATTATTTTTAACCTGACACCAGTTACGTTGAACTTTGTATACTTTTCAAATCATAAAGACGACCTATGACTGAAGAAACGGACTTTGGTTTCCTATCCCTCAGCCCCCATTACAGTTTCAGAGGTCTTTCAAAAGGAATATGTCCAACTTAACCCATTTAGGGATTTTGTTGTTGTTTTTATCTTGTTCTAAATCCATCTTCATACTATTTCCTCAGTCTGGTCTTGGGACTGTACCACTAAATTTCTCTCTTGACTGGTATGAATGAACTAGAGCTTGGGTCCACAGGATTCTCAACAACTGTCTTTCACAAAACTGGCAGAGTTGATCCTTTGCTCCTAAGGCAATATACTCAAACTGTTTAACCTGCTTTCTTGTAGGCCCCCTTTGGGTACCAGAAGGCTGCTAGAAGGTCTCCCTAGAGCCTTCTTTTCTCCAGGCTGAACAGCCCCAACTCTTGCAGCCTGTCGTCATAGGAGAGATGCTCCAGCCCTCGGATCATCTTTGTGGCCCTCCTCTGGACTTGCTCCAACAGGTCCATGTCCTTGGGCTGGGGGCCTCAGAGATGAACACAAGACTCCACATGGGGTCTCATGAGAGCAGAGTAGAGGGGGAGAATCACCTTCCTTGACCTGCTGGTCACACTCCTTTTGATGCAGCCCTGGATAAGGTTGGCTTTCTGGGCTGCGAGCACACACTGCTGGGTCATGTCCAGCTTCTCATCAACCAACACCCCCAAGTCCTTCTCCTCAGGGCTGCTTTCTGTCCATTCTCTGCCCAGCCTGTATTTGTGCTTGGGACTGCCCCAACCCATGTGCAGGAGCTTGCACTTGGCCTTGTTGAACTTCACGAGATTTGCACGGGCCCATCTCTCAAGCCTGCCAAGGTCCCTCTGGATGGCATCCCTTCCCTCCAACGTGTCAACCGCACCACACAGCTTGGTGTCCTCGGCAAACTTGCTGAGGGTTCACTCAATCCTGCTGTCCATGTCTCCAACAAAGATGTTAAACAGCGCCGGTCCCAACACTGATCCCTGAGGAATGCCACTCCTCACTGATCTCCTCTTGGACATAGCACCATTGACTACAACTCTGAGTGTGACCATCCAGTCAATTCCTCATCCACTGAGTGGTACGTCCGTCAAATCCACGTTTCTCCAGGAGACAAGGATGCCATGTGGAACAGTGTCAAATGCTTTGCACAAGTCCAGGTAGGTGACATCAGTTGCTCTTCCCTTATCCACCAATGCTGTAACCCCATTGTAGAAGGCCACCAAATTTCTTCAGGCATGATTTGCCCTTAGTGAAGCCATGTTGGCTGTTACCAATCCCTTCCATGTGCCTTTGCATAGTTTCCAGGAGGATTTGCCCCATGATCTTGCCAGACATAGTTGAAACGGAGTGCCCTGCAGTTCCCTGGGTCTTTCTTTTTTCCCTTTTTAAAAATGGGGGTTATGTTTCCCCTTTTCCAATCTGTGGGAACTTCACTGGACTGCCACGACAGTTAGCGGTTCTTCATTCTCCCAGTCCCTGACCTTGCCTTCTGCGACTTGGGTAGTGTGGCTAGAGCACTTGTCAGGGAAGACTGAGGAAAAAAAGTCATTGAGTACCTCAGCCTTCTCCAGATCATTGGTAGCCAAGTCTACTGTTTCCTTCCAGAGAGGGCCCACATTTCCCTACTCTTCCTTCTATCACCAATGTACCTATAGAAGGTTCGTTTGTTGCCCTTGATGTTCTTGGCCAGACTTAATTCTATCAGGGCTTTAGCTTTCCTAACCTAATCCCTGGCTGCTTAGACAATTTCTCTGTATTCTCCCAGGCTACACATCCTTGTTTCCACCTTCTATAGGCTTCCTTTTTGTGTTTGATTTTGTCACGGAGCTCCTTGTTCAGCCATGCAAACCTCCTGGTGTTTTTGCCTAATTTCCTCTGTTGGGATGCTTCACTCCTGAGCTTGGCGGAGGTGATCCTTGAATATTAACCGGATTTCTTGGGCCCCTCTTCCCTCCAGGGCTTTATCCCATGGTGCTCCAGCAAGCAGATGCCTGAAGAGACCAAAGGCTGCTCTTCTGATGTCCAGGGTAGTGAGCTTGCTGTGTGCCCCAGTCCCTTGTAAATCTTTAAAAATCATGACCTTGAGGTAAGCTGTGTACCCCAAAAGAAACAAAGCAGATAATGGAGTAGAAGCCAAAACCTCATGAAATTTTTTTGCTGGAAGGTTAATGACTAGTGTCCATGAATGTCTTTTATGAACATAAAATTGATTTAGCATAGATCATCTCTGTTATGCCAATTGCTAGATATTTTCTTGGAAGAACTGAAAGTCTCAAACTTCATCACAATTATTTGCAAATGAGATTTGTCTTTTTCTAGTTATCTTATTGCTTAGGTGGTCTGAAAACAGAGACTGCTGGGAAGCAATGTCCTCACAATTTTGAGTGCAATGTATTAACCTCAATTTTGCAATTGTTTTTGCTTTCTACATGGCCTGTGGTGCTGCAAGGTGGGGGGAACTGGAGTTTGTGCATGACATCAGCATCACAAATCTGCTTTATCTGACCTGTTTGGCTGGATACCCCCCAGCACACATGTCCTGAAGCTCCGTTCTGGCATCCTATTTCTGCCCTCCTCCAGCCTTGACAGGACACAACCCAAAAGCTCCAAGGCTGGTGCTACAACAGATTAACTTTGGTCATATATTCTTTTATTTATTGAAATAAAAAATGAATACCTAAATCTCTATGATATTTCTATTGCTGTCCTCCTCTAACCTAACCACAGCAAACTTATTACACCAAAGTTTTAGGAACATGGTTCTAGACTAAAATGCCTGCCAGTTTTCAGATGATGTTTTATACCTTAATGTTAAACCTCTTCTAGATCCATGGTTAGAAGACAAATGTTGACCCCCACTAATCAAAGCAGAAATAATTTCACAAGAAGGCAACTTTAAAGGCACACATGGTACAAGACACTGTAACAGGACCCTTTAATTATTTAAGAAATACTGTCAAGGGTCCTCTGCCCACTGATGACTCAGTTGTGGACAGACTCTCCCAATATCTCCTCTGTAAAGAAGGGAAATAAAGAGGAGAGAGTAAAAAATGCTGATTGCCTCATTGATTTGTGGAATCTATTGGGAGGAAAGAGATGAGCCCCAGGGATGTCTGGAAACTCCAAACCGCCCATTTTAAAAGGTCCAACAAAGAAGTTTACCCTTTCAAAAATTCAGATCCATTCCCAGGAGACTAAAGGAATGATGTCTTCCTTGGAAGAGCGCTTTCTTCAACAGCAGAAAACTGTTTGCACTAGAAAAACAGCGAAGTGAAATGCAGATCAACACACTTTATGGGGAGGAACATTTATCAGGCTGAAATTGTTAAAGACACATTCTCAAGAGTGGTACTTAAGAGGAGTTGAGGCCTAGAAGCAGAAATGTTAAGAAACCTCTGTAAGGGAGTAGGGACATTTCTAGGAAAATATAATTCACTGGAAACTATTCCCAGATGTGCGGTATTTTGAGCAAAGAGCTAAACTCTATGGTGAACCCCATAGCATCAGTGATTTAGCATATGATTCAGTGTCCCATTGAAGTTAGTAGGAAATTTCTGCTGCGTTCAACAGGCTTTGCTTTGCAACTTTATAGAAAAGAAAATTCAGAGTGTGATTTGTAGCCTAAGGTATGCAGTCAGGGGAGGAAAAGCACTGCATGCAACAAATCAATGCACAACCAGGCCAGCTGCCACAGAAGAAAGAAAAGACATAGCCAGAGTGACAGCAGGCACAATATCAGGGATCTACGGACAGACAAGCAGGTGGGCAACATCCAGACAGAATTACTGCCAACAGCTGCCCAAGGAGCACCAGCCAACATCACAGACCTCCAGAAGCAGAGCAGCAGAGGCATGGATAAATGAACAAACTAACACACTTTAATGCAAGCAGCCACATACTAGCCAGCATGACAAGTCACGGGACTCAGGGTTTATTCTGGCAAGATAAAAGTTGAGGATGACTAGACCTATCCTGCTCCAGGTGGCATCCTGGGTAATATGCTCAAGGCCAGGGTATTTTAAGTCCATAGCAGAGTGGCTTAAAGTCATCTCTTCTACTCCTTTCTGAAATGCTGGCAGTTAGGCTGGCACTTCACAAAAGTTCCCAGTCCTGTACTGTCACTTGGGTGGTCACTTTTAACTCAAGGCAGCTGCTTATATCGACTGCTCGAGGGAAATCATGGAGTCCCTGTCATGACCTGGGTAAGGATGTCTGGAGGCTGCGGGGTGGCTCAACTGGACATGCCGTGGCAGGAACCAGTTTACCCAGGGACATTTCCTCCTGCAAACCCTCCTTCGGGAAGCCCTGACCTCCCTGCCCTCTCATCTCCTACCAGTCCCACACCACTACCACCAGACATCACCAGTACTGGCTTTAGAGGGAAATATAAAGCAGAGGGATCTGTATTTGTTGCAGTGAAAGAAATTCACTGCTTTATAAACAATACCGGCAATATCATTGAAAAATACTGATGGGGACATTTACATCTATCCACAGGCCTAGCTCACGGTGACAGGTTTAAATGGGGATGAAGTGACACCTCACCTGAAAGTTCAGAGCTTTACTGGAGCACACGTTGGCAGCTTTCATTTCCATTTGCTATTTGTGCCATGTGGGGAGCTATCATTGCCCATATTTCTGTGCAGCTCTAACTTATTTAGGATATGCATAGGAAATATTCAGCTTGGAAATTCTAATATGCAGTCCCCTAGAGTCCATGCGATTCATTTTTTTTCTAACTGGCTGGTGTTGCCCTCCTGCTGTATTAGCCTGATACAGCCCTCCTGCTGCTCTGTCCACCTGCTTCAAATTTATTTCCAAAATGCACAACCACTGCAGGATCTTCTCCCTCAAGGGGAACAAGTTAATAGGTTTACTCTTCTTGATGTACTCTTAGATTCCCTCTTCTCTAAAATCTGGCTACTGACTATGCATTTTTTTTAACTTCTATTTCTAAGGTGAAGATAAAAATCCCTTAGCCAAAGAAAGATGCGTTAATGGAAGATACTTTAATCCGAACCCTGAAATGGGCACATACAAACATGATTCACATACTATTACAAGTTATGTTGTAGTGCTTGTTTCTTATCAAAACAAGAAGCAATTGAGAAATATACCATGTAATTTTTTTGAAGCAGATCCCAAAGTCGACTAACATTCAGAACACAAAGTGACTTCCCCTTCCCCGCTTCTGGAAAAGATCTGTAAATTTAACAGAGAATAATAACCACCCTATAAAATATTTAAACCATCCCATAGAATATAAGAGAAAATAATAACCCTGTTATAGAATTCCACTGAATGGTTTAAGCAATTTATAGAAAGGAATTACATCTTTATTAAACCTTATGTAGGAATTTCTATACAACCTTATTGGTTTCAGCCTTGTTAAACTGTATGCCCCTCTTCAATATGAGGCTCTAACAGCTCCAACTGTGCAGATATCATTTCACAGATTACCAAAGTAAATTTGTTGCTACCTTCTTTTTTCTTCTTTTAATCTAAAATATTATATAACATTTTGCAAACTCTTATGGATTTGCTGAGAAAACAATTCCTTACTGTGTCAAAATGACCATTTTTCCTTGTAACACATGTCTATGTGTACACAGATGATGGAGGGAAGGTTTCTTATTTTCAAATGTAATTGAATAAGCTCTTACTGGAAAATTAAGGATTTCTGGAGAGAATACGGCAGAACAGATGTATGCTTTCCCCAAATGAAAAACATGCATCTGTTTCCTAGAAATCTAAACAACAGCAAAGCAGTCACACAAACAAGTTGTGGGTTTGTTTTTTTCTTTTTCCTTTTTTCCTACAGATGGTTCTTATTTTTATACAAATGGGGTAAAAAAAAACATAGTGGAAGTTTCTAAATGAAGCAATGAAGTGCATTCTTATCAATGAAATGTAAATGGTCTCCAGGATGAAATTTTGTTTTATACAAATCTGCCCAATTGTACCTGAAAAGCATACAAAAACCTCCCTTATTAAAATGCTGCCTTTCAGCCTCCCTGATTCCATTTAGTCACAGTCTGATCTCCCTATCAATTCATTTTTTCCATTTCTGTTACCTGTAGATCATTTTGCCTTGCTCCTATAATGTGGATTTAGAGTTTGTGGTCAGGAACTGATATGATCCAGAGCAAACCCTTTTGATTAGATATTCCTGTTCCATGCTCAGAGCTGACAGGAAGGACATGCTTTTTAATGTCAGGAACAGCATTTCCCTCTACCCCCATAATCATGCTTTGCAGCCACTAAAGACTGAATTGATAGAAGACAGTTGCCCTGAGTATCAAAGATCCCCCATCCAGAATGGCAAAATTTCTTAATGTAATTAAGTATCAGGATTAATTTCTTAATCCTTATATTTTTTTCCCTTGTCCATTTGAGAGATGGGTCTCTAATTAAATTTCACTTTGGTCACCATAATGAAAACAATATCATCTAGAAGTTCAGCCATAGTCAGCCTGTGTGGATAGCAGTGATAAGGCTGGGTAATTGCAGGATTAAATACTGGCCTTTTATTGCATCTGAAAGCAATGTAACAGTATATAGACTTTCTGAGTAACTTGAAAACATAACCACATTGTACAATATTGCTACCCTGATCACTTTTTACTTTGACTTCCCCCCCCCCAAGCACTGGAACAATTGGACTACAAAGGCATGATTGTTCCTAGGTCATATTCTCCTCTAGGGTTTCCAAAAAGCAAGCAATGCTGCTCAGGCAGCTCCAGTAGCTTTGTGACAAAGTAGAACAAGTTTCAATAACCACTGTTATTCCTCTTCATTTACAGCGCAGGCCACAGGGTAACTGTTTAATGTGGTAGCCAGTTCCCTGAACCTCTTGTACATTTGCTGAAACATGAAGCATTTTCCTAATACTTTGAGCTTCTTGTATAAGTGTAGGATTTCAAAGTTTGGTGTTTTGTTTTTTTTTGTTTGTTTTTTTTGTTTTTAAAAAAAAAAAAAATATCCAGGGACCAATGCTCTACTGAATAATCTAGCTCTGGAGACAGAGTGTCTGCACAGTAGCATCCTTCCTTTGTGGCTGGGACACTTCACCCTCAATTAGGGAAAGGTACCTTTTAATTCCCCTTTGTGGATAGAGAGTGATGCTGAGAAAGTGGTAGGAATCAGAAGCCAGGCTCAGCTAAGCTGCTATGGATCTCGATTCATGCGCAGAACAGGGCGTAGGCATGGACAGTTTATCCATGCCATCTGGATATGGTAAGGATGCAAGTGAAAATTGAACTTAATCTAATAGGTGCTTAAGTTGTATGAAAGGAGTTGGTAAAAATCCCTGTGTAAAACAATCTTGCAGTAAACAAATGGGCTGGCAGAAGAGGTTGGGAAAGTTGCTCAGGCTCCTGTGGAATCCCCTTGAACCTCCATGGGACCCACAAGGAATTCGGTACTGACTGCAGAATATCCTGCCTCTGTCTGCAGCCCCAGTCCCTTCCCCACATCCTCCTGGGCACTGTTCCCACAAAAGATTTGTTTCAAAGCTTCTTTTGCAGAAAACATTACTTCCTCATGAAATCAGGGCTCTTTTCCCTCTCCCACAAGGGTGTTTCAGTGGCTCCGCCATATATGTTGCCCAACCCAAAGAATTATTTTCATAATGTATGCTCAAATACAAAGGCCCAAATGCAGTTCTGTGTAGTTCCATCCAGTCTAGTTCTGCATGGATTATGTCAGAATTTTGCTTAATCACCTTAATTGAAGAAAAAAAACCCACATTTTTACCAAAGTAGTATTATTTTGGTGGAACAGACCCATTTTCAGCAACAGAGCAAATTTACTAATCCACAGGAAGAATTCTATAAAAGTGTATTCTGTAGAACTATAAAGGCACTTAAAAACACTGCTTAGCTTTCTTTTGGACCCTGTTTAGCTCATTCACCCTTCCACATCATCCTGAATTTACTTCTCATCTCCCTGTGCAACCTTTCCCTGCATTAGGAGACTTTATAGAATCCTCTCACAGACCTTTAAGTCTGAGAGAAATTAACACCATTGTTTTTCATTTAACCTTCAAGCCATATTTTCACTCTTACCTCTTTTTAAGAATACTTTAGTGTACATATTTTCAACATGAAAATATACCTAACTCTGTCCAGATCCAGAAATTATGCCCCCCGTTCAGTATCTTGAGTTCAACTGACTACAAAAACTTAGATCTCTTTAGGACACTATTTCGGTGACATTTTTGATTGGCAACTGAATATTTCAAAATACTGGCCAACATGAAAGCTACTGAGCCTTTGTATATTATACCATTTTAGATATGGAAAAGTGTTGCCATTTCCTCCATATGCATTAGCCCTGTACACTCACTGCAGATTGAGTTCAAACAAACTGATATCTTTGTAGGTGGATGTGTGTTAAATCCTGAACAGATTTAATTTTAGCATTCAGAGACATAAACTGAGAACTAGCATTATGCCTCTTCAATGTGGCTTTTTGTATTTGTTTAATAAAAGCAAACCTCTTAAATATAAAACTCTGAAAGACATGCCATAAGGGATGGTTCGAGGCTATGTTTAAAATAATTTTTCCATTTTATAGGGTTTGTATTTTTATGAAAAAAAAAAAAAAAAAGATCAAAACCACATCTGAGTTTTATCTAATAGTTCCCTTACTCAAAACAGAAAATCATAAATGCCAACTTGTTTCTTTTTGACAGTTCTAAGACATTACTGCTCTTCTGAATGAAAACAGAGAGATGCTGGAAGACTGTCAAACTGACATCCAGTAATTTAGGAGCGAAACATTTTAATTGTAGAGTATGTGATGGGTCAACAAGTGTGAGAGACAGAAGTGCGTACGTGTACTTGTGTGTCTATGCATGCCCATACATACAACTGAT
>KL272720.1:40430-56164 GCA_000699545.1 Podiceps cristatus
AATGGGACTTGGACAAGTCTTCCTTATGCCTTGGAAAAATCTCTTCCATATTCTCATCAAGACTAAAAAACTACAGAGCAAAGACAGAATTCAAATACTATCACCAATGAAAAGAAGCATTTATAGGATATGTGGTCACAGAAGGCTAGATTTGACTGCAGGAGCAGCCAGCAGCCCCAGCAGGTATTGACTGGCCTGTTTGACCTTGCAATGTGTAAAACAAAACAAAACAACCAAAAAACAAAAACCAAAACAAAACCAAAAAAACAAACCAAAAAAATCCCCAACCAACAAAACAAAAACCACCTCAAAACAAACCACCACCAACACACACCCACCCCCCACCCCAACAAACCCAAAACCTATCTGTCAGCTTGCAAAACAGAAAAGGTGATGAAAGAGACCTGAGGGAGGAGGGTTACTTCAGAGGACACTGGTGGGATTCAGAGAAAAATATTCCATCATTAGGATTTACTCCATGCTTTAAGGAAACAAGGCCACTTGATGTTGTCCCAGGTGGTGATGCAGGAAGGTACAGGAGTCAGAGGCAGACCATTGCTCGAGGGCAGGAAAACAAACAAGAGGCTCCTCAACAAATTCCCCCTAACATTCAAGGGTTAAGGAAATATCATGAGACTTACTCAGGAAAATATCCAAAGGCAGCAGAGCAGAGAAACACCAAACATATGACTGTGGGGAAGGGGATTGGTCAATTACAAAATAAAGCTAGAGCAGCTTTCCTGGAATGTCATTCAAATTAAAGAAAAATAACATTTTCATCAAGGAATTGATAGAATCAGATCTTTTAATAAGACAACCAAACAAAAAGCCCAAACAGAAAACAACCTCATCTTTATTTTTCAGAACTTAAATTTTCATTCTTTCTACACGAGAACAGTATGTGTGGGTGACTAATAACAATCCAGCCATCTGGACTTCTCTCAAACTCATGTTAATTCAAACTACACAGGAAAAAAAATAATAATATATATTGCCTGCCTCAAAGCATTTGCGAAAGTGTTATGGTCTGCAGAACTGTCATGCACCATCAGCAAACCACAAACTTTAGAGCACCTTTAATGTTACACCACAGTGCTGTTGTAGTTGACAATTAAAGCAGTTAATGTGCAAGCTGGCTTTTAAGTGTTATGCTAATCAAAGTAATGGATTGCTTTTGTATGATTACCCCATAGCTGTATCTTAGTGTTCACCAGAAAAAAAGATTTTTTTAATAGTGCCCACTTGTTGTAATTGTGTGTTTCTGTGGTGGTGGTGAGGAAGGACATGACTTACTACCAAGCTCACTGAGGACCTGACCATATCAATGATCTATGCTGATATTATCCAGGTACCTGTGGCTCCCACAGTATCATATTGAACCTCACGGTCTTCCAAACCCAGAGGCAGCATGAGGGATTCGGTCATTTAGTATTTCTTCACTGCTCCCATAGGCACATAGTGTTTTCAAACCCTCTTGCTATTAATATTTCTCAGCTGTTTTGAGAAGCCGCCCTCCCCTGTGCCTACCTTTGTGTGGATTTACAGGGCTTAAGGAATCGTAGACCTGACCTGCTTGGCCAATTGTTCAAGGGCAAGCGGGAATTTTCATTTTTCCCCCACTTACCTGTGCTCTGTGCTACACGTTCAGCAGCACAAACAAATTCAGTGTATTCAGCTTGCCAAGAAAGATTAGTACCTCAGAGTTGAAACCAGGGCAAATTGTATTTCAAGCCATTTCCCCCTCCCCCATTCTCCCTCTGTCTCCAGATTTTTTTTTTTTTTCTTTTTTTAATTATTCAGTTTAGAAATGAAATGCAGTGGTTATATTATGCTAATACCAAACTCATTAACGTTGGGCAGAAAAAATATGGGAGGTAGCCTGCCAAAAGCTAAGCTTTTGCATTCACCCAGTAAAGTTCATGGAAATGGGAATTCATCTCTTTACTCTGGATCAGAATTAAACTCCTGGCGTATTTAAAGAGCTGTATAAGGGATACTGGCTTAGAAGATACTCCTAGAAAAGTACTATTCAATATTACTGCCTTTATTATAATTTTAGTTATGTGACCTTATGCAGAAAATGTCTCATTCAAGCTCAGAGAAGACCTAACCAGGGGCTTTGTGATGTGTATCAATGGCCAGGTAGGTGTGCTCCAGCTGACAGTGTCTAGCACCGCACACCTTGAACCTGTTAAGAAATATGTTTTTATCATTGAGTACAACTGCACTAGAAGTACAAAAGCACAGATTTGTACCTCGTTTCCAATTCCCTTTCCTTGACAGATTCCATGGTTTCCCTTGCCTGCCTCCAGAATTTTGTTTGAAAATGAAGCTCATCTCATTCTAAATCAGAGAAAAAGAGCCTTTTAAAGCTACTTTTTTCTTGCAAGTTTTTGTTTCTAGAGTTTAGGACTAATTTTTGCAGCCTTAAAACAAATAGGCAGGATGTGGCTCCCAATTCCAGTATTTAATTACAGGGATAAACACTTCCATAAATGATTAATTTTCTGGGAACAATTTTTGACCCCATGGATGACAATACCATCATTCCAGTTATTTCATTATATCAGTCTATATTATTGCCACATAATATTTCCCTTCCAAAATGTTTATATAAAATTTATAATGTGATGAAAAGATCTTCCCCCTAATTTTTGTATGCAAATGTAAAATCTTGTCCATTTCCTCAAAGTATTTGTTCTGTTTAATTGCATTTTAAATGAACATAAAGTAACTACCCCAAAGACATTAGCATGCTTCTGCCAGGGCTCTGAGGATTCTGCTGGCGCATGTTGAGAAGTTGCTGCGTCTCAGATATGATCTGATCTTCACAGATAGCCTGTCCTGAGGGTGGAAGCAGAGCAGTCCTAGAGGGGGGCTTTCCCCCACCCCCTCTTTTCTGATCTGTTTCCAGTGTTAGAAAATGTAAAGCCCAGCAATGGCTTGGAGAAAAAGAGGCTTTTTCTACAATCACTGGTTCCTCCTTCAGCCAAAACAACTTCAAAACATACTGAAGGCAGAGTTAGACAGGGCTGGTTGGCTAAAGTGGCTGTAGGCTCCAAGAGACAGTAATAAAGAGAGCCCTGGCAGCCATTCAGCTGAAATAAATCTCAGAAAGAAATAGAATAGAAGAGAATACAAGTCCGAATTGATTTTCAGAGGTGTTGTGTCTGCAGCAGTGCTATGAGCCCTCATCTCTCAGAAACCACCTGTATTTATCCCCTCAGGTTGTGGCCAGGCTGTCCTTGGGTGAGCAGGGAGCATCAACTGTTCCTGAAGTCTGGTGGCGACAGAGATGGCACATCCCACCGCCTCTTCCCTTTAACGAAGGTTATGAAAATCCTCACATTTGCTATTTAGTTTACCTTGTGACATACTCTCAGGAAAATAATTCAATAATGCTCCTTGTTAAAATCTTTGCAGCACCGTGAATAAATTCCTAGTTTATATACAAATATATAGGGATTGTAGGTCTCAGAGGAGGAATACATTAAAAAAAAAAAAAAAAAAAAAAAAAGATTGCCAAGAGCAGATAGGTCTTTTGAGGTTGAAGGTGAATTTCTCAGCTATATAACCCCTCCTGAATCTGTCAAAAACCTGAGAAGTTCTCTCTAACTTTGTTGAAGACTAAACACCTGGAGGGCTCTAATAATTGATGGTAAGAAGAAAGCTCCGTACTTTTGAAGTTAGTTTTCTATGTGAAATGTATCTAGTGCTATTTAAATAAAAGATAAATCTCCTTTAGTGAAAGAGAAGAATAAGAAAAGGTTTGAGGAGAATTAGAAAAGTATCAAGGAGATTTTCCAGTGGCTTCTTATCCTGAAAGGGACATTTCTAGTTCTACTTAAGAAATTAATTTGATCTATAGAGCCTTTAAAACTAATTTTAATTCTTCAGAACTTGCAATGTATTCAGTTATTTAAAATATTAATCAGTGCTCACTTTTAACAACATTTGAGATGGTTATCAGCTCCTCTTCTTCAAAGTTCCTGGCTTTTTTTGAGTGGTAAAATGGGTTTCAGGCTCAATGTAGCAGTAAAGTTGAAGGTAGAGGGATAAGAAGGGAATTCTATAATGCACATTTGATAGGGTATATGGTCTGGGTGGTCTAAAGAAAGGACATATCACAATCTTATCCTCTCCAGAGCAATGTCTGTCTAAACAGTCATTCACAGTTAAAATGGCTAGCAATGTCAAGTATCATCATTTATGCTAAAATACACACCCGTCTCAATACACAACACTGAGCAAAACCAAACCAACCAAAACCCCTGAATCACTTTACACTGACTCTGCTATACAAAAGCAATGTCAATATTTATCCACTGTATTATCTGGCAAGGAGTGGATCTTGACTCAAGCTGCTCAAAGACAAATAATAACAACAACAATCTGGATTTCTGCCCCATGGGAAGCTTCTGACTTTTCTCCCTGAATCAGGATGAAAAGTTGCTTTCTTAAAACATATTTCTGTTTAGAATGCAAACAGAAAGTCACAAGACTTTTTTTTTTTTAAAAAAAAAAAAGAAAAAGAAAAAAGGTGATATTTCAGCATTGAAAAGTTATGATTCAATTAAGCTAGGCAAAATTGGGTAATTTCAGTACAAATCTGTGTCACTGTGAAGAGCTGTATGACATCATTAGGAAACTACTGCTTTATTGTTCCATTTTCTTTTCTCAGGATGATGCACTGAAAACAATATACAAAAATGGTAACGTTAAAGTGTTGCACTTCAACTTACAGAAGACACTGTAGTGACTCAAAATGACAGCTATCGGCGTCAAACTAACCAAAACCAAAGTGGTTGGTATGGTTGGTTTTGGGTTGCCTTTTTTTCCCCTCCTGATTTTTGACAAATTGGAATTATTCATTTGAAGCAATGTATCAGTTTTTCTAATGGTAATCAAGATTCTAGCAGAATCCCAGTTTTCCCAGAGAAATGCAGTTTCCCTGCATTACAGAGGAAAACAATTTCAATTATAAATCCCTGACCACTTCTTAGCATTCACTGCACTTCAGTCCTAATTCTTCTCTCTGCTTTTAATTGCATTTGCCATGGCATGCTAGCACAAAAATTGGGTCTTTCTGCCCCTGTTTCTGCACGATACAGAGGCAAAATTGTTAAAATGGTACCGGCGCTAGTTTCACTTTTACATACTAGATTTACATTCTAGATGTTTCTTTTCCTGGGATCACTCCCATATTTCTTTAAACATTTGGTGGCATTTCTGCACCGCTTTCCTAGAGCGGCTTTTCATGCTGCTGACTGCAGAGAGCCTCGGCCAGCTCTTACAGCTGTGCGCGAGCCCCGGTGTGTGACACACAGGCTGCTTAGAGCAGACCCACTTTGATAGCAGATTAGTTTTCAAGAGGGATTTGAGCTGGGCAGCAGCACCACAGGAGGTTTAGGCAATCGTGTGATAAATCAAGGCAAGTGTATCTATTTCAACAACCAAATCCATCACATCACTCTGATGATATTTTTCCTTATTGCGTTGTTACAGACACCAATATCACACTCTCGGCGGAGCTCAGTTAACATGCAAAGGGAAGGGTCAGATTGCTCATGTTAAACGGACACATTTTCATCAGTCTGTTTTCGTAATGAAAGGCCCTCTCTGCACAGAGGCGAATTTTAAACACCTACCTACAAAAGGGCGTGGTAAAGTCAGAAGTGGAATGATTGTTATCTGCCTCTGGTGTAAAAGCATCTCCCGAAACTGAGATCCCCCAAACTCGTGACTTGAATGTCAGCTGATACTGTTTCCAGTCCTGATGGCATAGTTCCTGCTTGCTCAAGAGAGCAGCAAAAATGAGGCGGCCAGACAAAATATTTGCTGAATGAAGGACAAAAGTGCTAAGAAAAAATTGCATTTTCTAGCTCCAGACAAGCTTTGTAAATGCAAGAAAAAAAAATTAAATTAGCTCTATCATTCTATTCTTCTCTTTGCTCTCATGACTGGGTCCCTCTTTTCTCTTTCAGGTCCTTTCTGTCTTCACAGACATACTACTTGCTGGCTTCCAGACTGATGTTTTTGGGCTCCAGAGCTGCCAAGTCGCTGTCTATTAGCAAATATTTCACTCTTAGCTTTCCTCTGGACCATTTTATTTCACACACACTTTTTTTTTTTTTTTTTTTTTTAGCTTCTTGCTGGCAGTTATAAAACCTGAGTATGTCTAAAAGCAAAAAAGTTTGAAAAAGAAGTGGCTAGAAAAGAAACTACAGTAGATAAACCGGTTGAGATGAGGCTGATTTTTCTGCAGGGATTGTAAGACCATATAGATTTTGCCATACAAGTGATCTGAAATAAAGTTTCTAAACATCTTCAAAGTCTATGAATAAGAGAGTTCTTCCTTAAAACCTATAACTTAGTACAATTGCTAGATGATATTTCCCTATAAAGCATGGCTACCTATGCTCATTACGGTCAAAGGACAGAAATTAGCAGTTCAACAACTGTCTTAAGTTTATGACCTAACATGCCCTGAAGAGAAGTTAAAATTTATCTTAGAAGTGCTTATTTATCCTAGTTTTAAGTGGAGCCTGGTTAGCTAAATCAAGAGTTATCAGCATTTCAGAACTGAAAATTAAGCAAAATGATCTGTTCTGGAGAGAACTGCTTGGGCCACAGATGTAGCAAAAAGCTCCTAATTCACCAAGGTCTTTTGAAAAGGAGAGAAGGAGGGACAGCTAGGACCATCCAGAGAGCACTCAAAATATATCTGCAATGCAATATACCCAGGAGAGAGAGATCCAGTGAAAGTCGAAAGGTAAAGCTGTTGGAATGGTGGATTCATACTGACTTCTGCTTAATATTTTATTAAGTATATGGTTCTGGCCATCTGTTTTTAAAATAGGTTTTGGCTTTCCCTGTCCCCAGGCCAGCATGAGTGGAGGAATAACACACTGTAAGCAGGCTGGAGGTGAGGATTAATCGCCATAGGCTGGTGTGGAAATGAAGAAATCAGAAGTGATTTCTCTCTTCTCGTGTGTTCATTCCGCTAGATGTATGAGGTAAGCTGACAGAAATATTTGCCCCACAGATCATTCGGAGAATCCAACAAGGCACACACTCTCCAAGACAGGAGACACAACAGGAGCTTTCCTGGGGGTTCAAACACAAAGCACAGGCTTTTGTTACAAGACATCATTGCATGAGTACATCCAAAAGAAACTGAACTAAAACATACAGGATAACTCACGTTAAAGAATCGGAAATATCAATAATATCCTAACTGCATATAGCACAAATACTGCCTATTCATCTCAAGTCATGGTGGTTTCTCTTATCTAAAAGATTTAGTTCTCTCAGAATTTATTATTATAGGTATTGTCAGAAGAACACTTTCAAAGAAATTCCACTGATTTAATTTTTTTCTACAGCACAGGGACTGTATATTCTGATGCACCTATAAAGTATATGGCAAATTGGGGACAGTCTCCCTGGTGCAGAGGGGTAAGTAGTACAGCTAACAACGGTGGCATTTGATTGTCCAGTATAGGCACTTACATCCTCGCTTTACAAGGCAAAACTTTTGTTTTCCCCCGTGCTTTTTCCCTGTCATAAGTCCTACAGCTGAACTGAGCAGCACAGTGAACCTGCACAATTGACTGGCAGCTTTTTGCGGTTAAACATGATAATTCAAAACCAACTGGATGTTATCCAGAAAGGATAGAGGGATGTGAAGTGAATATATGGAATCAGCTGTGACGGCCAAGTGTCCTTTAACTCTTTCTGCAATGTGTCTTGCACTACTGTCAATGGAACTGTAGTGCCTGCCTTACAGTTCATCTCACTGAAGTGCAAGCCAGGTCAGTATTTATGGAGGCAGCAGTGCATGAGTGTACAGAGTACAGAATCCAAGCATAAGAAGTAGATGTTTGTTATAATCATTCTCCACTGAAAAGATAAGCTACTACATATTGCATTATTTGTTGTATTTTTCAGTTCAAGTATACTAAACTTAGATGCTCCTTATAATTTTACGATGGTTAGCAGTACATCAAGATCAGTATAAAAGTGTTCAGTGCGAATGTTATCAGACCAAATAGCAAATCATAAAATGGGCATGTCGCAAGCGCTTTATTCACCCGAGAGTCAGGAAAGGAAATACATGTGATTCTGTGAAGACCCAAGACAACATTTTAACTTTCTCCTCCTTATTCCAACTTTTTCTGGCCACCTGAGCAGATGATTCAGAGCTCACACAACTTTAAAAAAGCAATTGTTACACTTGAGTTTAGGCAAATTAATAACCCAGGTGAATAATTAATTTGAGAAAATGTAGTTTTCTCTTCAACCACAACCAAGCTCCTTATCCCTGTGGACAATTTTCACAGAGTACATGGCCTCTGGAAGGTATTGCCCTGCAATTACTGCCATTTGCAAGACTTTGGTGCTTGGGGTAAGATTGGCAGTCATCCTTCTGGTTGACTTTTCTGTGCTTGTCACTGCTTACAGTAACAGCCTTGAGGTTCTTTGTTGCTGTCTCACTGCTGGTGCTGTACACTTTCACAGAACGTGACATCGTGAACACATCATCTACTTGATTTCCCCCCAGTCTCAAAGCAACTGCCATTTTTCCTCTTGATAAACAGCACTTTTACAATCAAAATGGTCACAATAACCTGTCAAGTGATATACACTGAGTAGCTAAAGCTCTCTCCACCCTACAGCACAGCTAGAAAGAAGCCCCCGAGAAATCCACATTGTCTCTACTTCCTTACTGTATGCCCCATAGCCCAAGGCCAGACCGATCTCTTCCTTTGCGGGACTATGTTTACTGGTAGGGATTTAATTTTTACCTCTTCAGCCTGCTCAGAGGCTGGTGAGACTTGAACTTCTATGACACACTACCCACTGGTCTCAAAGCTTTACAGTTGCGCCTGCTTCTTTAAGACAATGAAATGGTGTCCCAGGTTGCTGGTCCTGTTTGGTCTGAATAAGGGTCCCTCTGCATCCCGGCTTCCCAGCTCAGCATTTGTGAGCCTGAAACTTGACTTTTCCTAAAACATCTGGGCCTTGCAAGTGTGCAGGTTTCCCTTGCTGGGAGGAAGCAGCTGCTCTGTATGAACATCTCCAGAATCTAAAGGCTTGAGCAAGGTCTTCCACATCACAAAAGAGTACCCAAGCATTGCTGCAGTCAGTTTCTCCCTTCATTTCTTCCCTGACAGCTAATTATCTACAGAAACTGAATGGAACAAAGAAACAATTATGAGGTATTGAGAATGAAATTAAAACCCCTTTTCAGAATTATGCAGACCTAAGCCTAGAGCTTGTGACATCCACATGGTAGACGTAGTCTGTTCAATGGTATTTTTCTCTGCCAGTCCAAGAAAAGAGCTTCTGATATTTGAACTTTTCCCTACTTCTGCCATTTTTTTTTTCCAGAAGGAAAAAGCCATTTCTAAAATAAATTTTCATATTCTGTGGAATATGCATTTTTTGTTGAAAAGTCAGATAAATTGATACACATGTAAGAGTATTGGGAGGAAGTAATTCATCAAAAATGCAGCGTTTAAAAAAATGTCCTTCCTATACAGAGAATCAATTGAACAATTAATGAAAAAAATCATTAACTTTTTTTTTTCATAGTGAAGGAGTCAAAGAATCATTTTCTTGAGAAAGGTGGGACACAGGCACTTGGTAAACCGATAGATAAAAGAGTAGAAGTAACATTGTGATTAAACTACTAATTTCTATATGGATTTGGCTCTAAAAAGCCTGAAAATCCTTAATAAACACTTCACATTTTTAAAAACTACAGATATTAGGCAGTAGCTCATAATGATTGATTTACCTATACAATTTAGTGTGGTTTTTTTTTTCCTACATTCTGAGACAGTTAGTTTTCCCTTGATTTATTCAGGTTATTTTTCTCCTTTCTACAGATTAATATGAAACTATTTCTGCAAAAATATGGTAATATATATTAAATCTCAACAGCATTGGTTGGCTGTCATTGCTCAGATGTGTCAGGGGAGTCTGTTCTCTTCAGTGAGGAAGGGAGTGAATCTATACGCTCCCTACAAGCACCTTTCCCTGTTATTTATAATCTTCCTATGCATGAACATTTGGCCTTA
Source organism: Podiceps cristatus (assembly GCA_000699545.1). Taxonomy (NCBI): domain Eukaryota; kingdom Metazoa; phylum Chordata; class Aves; order Podicipediformes; family Podicipedidae; genus Podiceps; species Podiceps cristatus. The sequence continues at coordinate 50,516 of KL272720.1, forward strand.
AAACTTGCCTTCCCATAGGATAACACAAAGAAAGGTGTTAGCCCAAAGAGTCTTCATGCACAATTGAAACAGAGACCCATATATTTCTCTTTTGCGAGTATTCTCTTCTGCTTGGAAAACACAGTTCTTCTATTGACCAGATAACACTGCAAAAGTAGAAGAATAAACTGCAAAAACCATAGGAGATAGAAGCTTTCATCAAAAGAATATAAAATGGCAGGAGAAACACTCTTGCTGAGCTACTGGACTGCATAATTGTCCAAGGATTTTTCCACTGAAGCTTGCAGAAGTTTTTCCAGTGGAATAGTTTTTCCACCAGAAAATGATGATTTGATAAAATTGAAACTTTTCACAGCTGTACATTGATTTCCTAAATTTTTGATGGATCATTATTGAAACAACTTGTTGAAGTAGTATTCCAACTTGTTTTAATGTAACAAGAGTTGATATAAGGGGAAATGTTTCAAATTCTTATTTTTTTAAAGTTTTGCTGTGAACCCAAACATTAAAATTTCAACATTCATTCTTTCTTAGGGTGAAGAGAAACTTCTTCTAGTATCAGCAGCTCCTGCGGACCGGCCATTCCACTCTGCCCTGAGGCCTTCTGATCTACCTGTAACCTGATGGAGGCCAACGGAGAGTTTCCTCAGCAGCTCTCACCCCTTCTCCCATATTAACATCCGTTCACCCGTACCAGATCAGGGGGCACGGTGTGCGTGTGTGTGAGCCCTAAGACAGTCTGATGCTTGGCTATTACCTGATCCTGCCCAAGCTAGCAGTGCATGCTTGCACTTAGCTATACTGTTCCTCTAATATACCTCTGAGTTTATGAAAAATTCAAAACTTTAAGGCTTCATAATGATACAAAGGAAGGTAATTTCCTTTTAATTCCTCCTCATCTACTCCTGCACAAACACCAAAAGCTTCCAGCTCCCATAGCCTCTTAAGTTAAAAAGTACTATTGACCTTTCTGCACTCTCTAGATTCCTCCTTCCTCTCTTTTCTCTCACAGGTTTTCTGGCTTTCAGACTTGGCAAGTAGCTTACCGAAACAAACACTGCATGAATGCTGAGAGAACAGCATCTGATTAAATGTTGGATGCTAATTGTAGCTGTATTTTATTTCTATTTTCAAACAGTGGAACAAAATAAACTCCATTAAAACTTTGACCTTTGAAAGTCACAATACTTGACTTATCTTGAGCTAAAACTTCCTCTGTAACAAGGCCCTTTTGCCAGTGCATGATGCTGCCTGCTCTGAGTGACAAAATAGGTTGCCCTGAGCATTTTACGTACAATTCAGGTAAAAAGCATCTTAAACTCTACAATGCTTAGTCACATTTTGAAGCAGCTTTCTCAAATATTCTGAAGGGCTTCAACCAGTCAACTTTTCAGAATAATTTATGTAATTGAAGGTCTTAAATTGAGCTAGTAGATGCCAAATAGTCTGTTAAGACACTTAAGACAAACAAGATCTATACTGCTGTCATCAGGGAGCAGCTAAGTTGTGCTCCAGATTAAAGAAAAAAAAAAATTAAGTCCAAGATGAACAGTTTACAGCAAGGTATGCTAAGAACCATGGCTTAAATCAACACAAGGTTTGTTAAACTTCGTTGCTCTTTAGCTTCGCAGTCTCTGCTTTACTCCAAACCCGAAAGCTGAAATACTGAGTACTGGCTGTGTGCATAATACCTCCCCAGCCTGCTCAGAAAACTTATACAAACATCCTCTCATGAAATTTCAGGCTTTTAATCTTACTCCACACACTTCTGAAGGTTTTGATATGGCTTATGTGGTCTATAACTAATTTATACTCATTATACTTCTACTGTCAGTTTACCTGAGCAGTGGTAAAGAAAATAACATACTGTATCACTGTAGAGATCTTGTCAATTAAATGCAGAGAGCACTTCAGTATCTGTATAAACAACTGTACCGTTGAACTGAAAGTACACAGAAACTGTTAGGAATATGCCATGCTGCCTGTACGTACCATTACTCTGTAAAATACTTCAATATTGCAATAATATCTGCCAGCTGCAACTCACTGTGTTTCACTTCAAATCAAATGGCATAAGTGTGTGAGCCAGGACCAGTGTCAGCTATTATGTGGCGGTTTTTCCTAAGGGGACATGCTGACAGACAATCAAAACTTTTCTTTAATATTCCTTATTGTGTTTCTGCTAGTGAGACTACCTGTCATGTAGCAATCATTCTTTGCTTGTGACAGAGAAATAAAAACAGAAAACAAAATAACTTGGATACCCATCTGAAATGTTTGGATTCAACCAAGTTTGTTCATGTTTGGGTTAGACTTCGAACAGAGGTATGCCATAGTGTGGTCATGGACTTAGGTTAGTCATTTTTGGGAATGTAGGATACCCTTAACTGAAAATCCAAGACTCCCTTGCAAAACCCTGGCTCTTCATGCACACACTAACTGTCCCAACACATCACATTGACTACGGTGGGAAGATGTCACAGATGGAAATGTTCAGACTTTGCATGAGCAGCAGGATGGGCTGCTCATGCAAAGTCTGGATTTTATTTGAACTACCATTGCAGGGCAGTGAAATGTGATAACAAATACTCGTCATTTGACATTGGTGCTATAACTCTCTGTCTCTGCTATAACAGCAAAAGACAAAGCGAACAAGCAACGAAAATCCCCAAGTTCAAGGATATCCTTCCCAAACTGTAAGTGTGATTATACCATGTTGTGGTACAGAGAACTTAGCACTGTCAGGTGAGCATTACAGACTGACTGCCGTTGTCCTGAGCATTGGCTGGGGTAAACTTTATATCAATAGACTGGTGAACTGTACTTTGTGTAGAGAATTGTTGTCATGGTGTGAATCGGGAATTTTGTAGTTTGAGAACCTCAGATCTATGCTCTAACAAAATATCCTTGTCCCGGCAGATTCTGCTATGCAAGTCACTTCTTTTCACTAGAACTGCTGACATTTATATTCCTTTCAACAGAAGTATTTTCAAATAAAACCCACAACAGTAACTGTCCAACATAGCTTTCATGTTACACTGGATAATTATTCCATTTCCAGTTCATACAGTAAATTCACCTATTCTTGGCCAACATTTTATTGCTTGTGCCTCAAGCCTTTTTCCTCCTTTCTCCTACACATTCTCTATATATCCATTCTTTTCTGTCTCTTCTCTGACTCTGTAGAATTTCCTCTTTCAGTTTTCCAACTCTACCCACTTTTTGCTTCTCTCAGCCAATGTTTTCCACACACACGCAAAAAAAATGGGTCCTAGCCCTTCTTCCTTTTTACACACCATAATCCTGATCAACTGTAGCACCTTTTTCTTGCTCAGGAATAGCCAGCGAGACAGCTGGGAAGACCAGACGCTTTGAAACCACCATGCAAAAGACCAAAAGAAAGAAAGAAAAACAATATAGGTGGGAGCAGCAAATGGGGCTTGCACCCCACTTTGGGAATGCAGGTGGGCAAATAATACTTGCCGTAAGAAGCTGGAAATAATGAAACTGATGGATGGGAGGATTAGCCTGGATAAGTAGAAAGGAAGGGCAAAGCCTCAGATTTGTGGAGGGCTCTGCACAGAAGTAGACAGAAGAGAAAATATATCAAAAGGTTCAAGCAAGCAGTAAGACATTTCAGGATTAAGCTTTGCTGATCCAAACCTCTAAACTATTGGAGGTTCACCCATCACTAATCTTGTCCCCCTTCATTTATGAGAAAACATGACCAAATATAATCAGTTACAGGATTCTGGGTTATGGTTATATCAAATTATATCTCCTGTAACAAGATGCAGTGCAGTGGCATGGCCTGCATTTCAGCTGTAGTAGCAGTCAGCTTTTTCCCTTAGATGTCACATCTTACTATAATTTACTATCTGGAAGACTTGTAATTAAAACCATATGCTTCACTTTTTTTTGTGCACATAAGGGGTTCCACATTTCTATAAACTTTGCCAATTGTAAACTCATATCTCTCTCTCCACTAACCTGTGGCCCAACTGCATGTAATAAGAGTAATTTGGAGAATGATATTTGGTTACACTCTATTGCTGTAAATTGCCGCTTTCCTCTAATGGCCTGAAAAGTACAGAGCTAAAGCAGTTAGTCTGAAATAAGCTAAAACTGAAAGCTATGTTTTAGGCACAGGCGATTATATTCTTTTAATTACTGCAGCATCACTTTGCTATAACTTATTTGCCTTTTCTACAGCAAGGGTACATTTTAGGACAGATACTAATCTCTCTGGTGGTACAGAGTGGATGTAAGCCTGTCACACCTGAGAAATGTTGATACAGAGAAATCCCTAGTGGGAATAATGCTGGCATACCTGGCTGCATGCCACCCCCCTGCTCACGGGTATGTCATATGTGGAACTGCTACTGCAGTACACCAAAGACATACCTGAAATACTACTGCATTTTGGCTGCTGTCAGCTACCCTCATCCGTGCCCACACTCATCCCAGTCCTGAGCAGCCTCAGGGACAGGCAGCGCACAAATAATGGGTACAAGCGCCCACCATCCCACCTCATGCATAGCACTGGTACCAGAAACAACTCTTCATAACCTTTATGTTAAAAAGACATGAAACCTCCCAGAAGGGGTCATACTTTATCTGCTATTTGTTGGACCGTACCCATAATCTCTGCCTTCTTTCCATGTTAAATGACAGCCCAGAAAACTGAATTTTTGGCTGGTTTCTGGTCATCTGAAGACCTGTTCACATTCTGGCAGCGTGGCTTTGTATCCTACCCGTTACAGGAGCAAAGAGCTGCCAGACAGGGCAGTGCAGGACATAGATATTGCAGGAATGAAGGGCAGACACCACGATTTAATGTGTTTTGATTCATTGCTATGGCTAACTCCATCTCTCATCTTCAGACAGCTTTCTCCCAGGTATCTCAATAAAGAGAGGCCACATAACACAGAGATTTTTACCACACTGTCCGTCTCAATCTCTCTCATCAATAGATACATGAGATGATAGCCCTACAAATATCACAGCTAAACCTTCCGGTTACGGCATGAGGGTCAATAGTTCAGTTATTGTAACCAAACTCTATTGACTTCAGTTGAAAGACACTCATAAATCAGTGGAGAATCTTTTCCCCTCATGTGATGGTTGGGGGCCCTCTTGGACATAGCGATCATGAAATAATAAAGTTTTCAATTCTTGGAGAAGTAAGGAAGGGGGGGTCAGCAGAACTGCTACTGCAGACTTCTGGAGGGCACACTTTGGCCTGTTTAGGAGCCTGTTTGACAGAGTGCCTTGGGAGTCAGTCCTGAAGGGAAAAAGAGCCCAGGAAGTTTGGACATTCTTCAAGAAGGAAATCTTAAAGGCCCAGGAGCAGGCCATCACCTTGTACCAAAAGACAAGTCATCAGGGAAGACTACTGGCCCAGCTGAACAGATGGGAACTCAGGAAAAAAAAGGAGAGTTTATGACCTTTGGAAGAAGGGGCAGGAAACTCAGGAGGACTAGAAGGATGTTATGATGTTATGCAGGGAGAAAATTAAAAGGGCCAAAGCCCAACTAGAACTTAGTCTGGCTACTGTCATAAGAGACAATAAAAAAATGTTTCTGTAACTACCTTCACAACAAAAGGGGGGCCAAGGAGAATCTCCATTCTTCATGGATGGATGGGGGG